>JAYJLZ010000021.1:0-34124 GCA_036873915.1 Tubulanus ruber | reverse complement strand
TAGTCTTTAAAGTACTGCCTTTCCAGTAATTTCTATTATTTATCCGGGACTAACACGGCTCAATCATATATTTATAGATAGATAAAGTAGAAAATTAGTTTTGATTCTACATTCTTCTGCTCCATATGAGATTCACGGTAATAGAAATATTGTTTTGACAGTTTTCACAAAAAGTTTTCAACAACAAAATTATAATGGTTATTTGAGACTCGAAATAATTTTCCACCAAAGTTTTTACTTAACCACATTGTCCAAGTATTTTAAAAATGTCCGTCCTAAACTTTGGTTTTTCTCTTCAGATTACTGCAGCGCGATCTGACTTAATTTCTATCAATCGCCTTCATGTATACTATCAATTTATTATAATCAGGACATTGTCGCATATTTTATGTCTCCTCATTGAAGTTTTTTGTTGGTGAATCGATGAGGTTATATCATCTGAAAGGATGAGTCATGTCATCCCATTGTGAGATCCTACCTACGCGGTCCGATCAAGTAACACTTTTTAATTTAACACGTTGTCACATCATTAATTTTATTCAGTCGAATGCAGTTAGTCTGAATTTTAATAGCTATTGAATAAATTGTGAACTCGTTCAAGTTGAAGCAGCCGGTTGAAGGTGCTTAGCTTTGAGCTTTGAGTAAAAACGAAATTTGAAATTTATTCAAATTAACTGCGAAACCTTATCAGAATAAAGACAAGTTCGAAATGTCGGAAAGAAAGATAAAAGATTCGTTTGAGTTTATAATGTACGCTTCGCTTAACATGACAAACCCAAGGAACATTTATAACTTGTGATGAGGATATGTGAGCTGTGGATTTCATGGATAATTTTTAGTTTTGTTCGTTATGTTGATAATCTATACTATCGTTTCAGGTTAACAAGTTAACATGACTTGATATCTCAGTTGACTTCCATTCAAAATATATCCACAGGGAAACTGATATAATTTGGGGTTTGACCAACTGTGAAAACTCCAAGGGTAATGTCAAGGGGCTTTCTCCTTTCCCGTTTTTGGAGATCTTGGTTCATTTTTTAACTCTCTCGAAATGGAAATTAAGATATATAAAATAGTTTGTGTCAAATTTCGGAAAAAAATTTGAATTGCTAAAATAAGGAGGTTTTCATTTGTCAAAACTTTTGCATTGTTAATTATCTTATGTTTGATTGGTGCGGCATTTCAAATATCCGCTATAACGAATCAATCATTGCAGCAGACACGTATCAAACGATTTGACTGTTTATCTTCCTGAGAGCCCGAGTTAAGAAGGCAGTTCACAATTTCCTGAAAATTTTAATGAAACGCTCTCCTAGCGTTATGTTTTTTAAACAATGGTTTCGAAGCGATTCCTGATTTTCTTTTGAAAATAAGCGATGCCGTTATGCAAAACTGAAATGCACACAAGTGCACTTGATGTAGGTCATTATTTTGTCCAAGTCAAAAACCTGAGTCATCATCATGGACAATTATCCAAAGAGCAAATTCATTTTTTCATTAAACACTTGAAAGCTTTTTTTTATTCAAACGGCGGCGCATATGGCGTTCATCTGAAATGATCGATAGCGACATGCAAAACCGGTGACACATTTGTCTACATGACAAAAGAACTTTGCTCAGATTTTAATGAACCGCTATTAAAATCCAAAAGGATTATTTCTTTGTGCGTAGAGTTTTTTTCTGACCGACAAAAGATTCATAATTTCTCTTTGTTTTGAGTCAAAAATAGATTTTTGCATCACGCCGTGCTCGGGGGATTCGGTGACGCAACGCCGTATGTGCAAATATTTCGGTGGAATTAACAGGAAAAACTGATTTTTTTGTTAAGTAACTGGAGTCGTGATACGGCCAGGGTTACGCCCCTTGCCGATGTAACAATCGATTCGTTTGATTTCCAGTGTCAAGCAAAATGAAAGTACTGAGGCATGGATAAATTTAAACTCATTTCAATTCTAATATTTCGCTTTCAAACGATAGAAATAATTATGAACTGGAAGTTACTAAGTTTGTTATAACTACTACAACCCAGACAAGAGTTCTGTATACGTTTACCTTGGTTAGCAATGATTATAATTTTGAGTTTTTGGTTCAGTAGAAAGCCATTTTAAGTGTTTTCATAAGCAAAACGACTTATTTCTCAGAATGCATTTAAACTGCGGTATTCTTAGTTCTTTAGAAATAGATAATAATTTCTCAGTAATCCACAGATTTAACTCTCCATATCAGCATCTCATAGTTGCTATGGGAACGCTTTCTATACGATGGGCGAATTTTGTCAATTCGACAAAGTGAGATTGAACACATTATATAAGAATGGAAATAAAATTCGCGGTAATAGACAAAAACCTCACAAACGTTTAACTGACATTTGAAAAACTTGAATGAGCACGCACCTAAAATCTGCGCCTTTTTGAAGAATGATCGCATCTTTCGAAGAATTAAATATTTTTGCACAAAATAAATGTATTTAGAAAAATGAAAAATAGTGCTTTACAATTACGTGAAATAAAAAGAAAAGAACAAACTAATTCTTAATCGTTATCGTAGTATTGCAAAAAAGGCATCATTGAGTATACTGATCGTTATATATACGTCATCATTTCGCACTCATAACTGCGCACCAGACAACAGACATTAGAACAAAAAATATCTATATTCAACACATGATATTACAAATGAGGGTAAATTGGGTTACTTTATTAGGCATGGCAGCGTTAATTTGTTAGTGGTTGTATATTGCTTAGCCCCAAAGGAAGAAAATTACATTCATTAACATTAACTGCCATATGCCTGACTTTTGAAGAAGAATACAAACATCTGAAAATGTAGGCCTAGCGACGCTAGTGACGCTAAACTATAAAATAATAAGAAATGTTCAAACTTACCAAAGTACGAGTAGTATGGACCAATGGTGGCCAGAAAGTCTGGGCTGATAGTTGTCTTTCGTAGGAGGTCTGGCCGCAAAGTGTAGGTCATCGTTGTGGGTGATATACGGGAATTGTACACATCGTGGCCGCATTTCACTGTTAAAAAAAGGTAAAATAAAGCGTCAATGTAAATGAATTTATGAAAATATTAAAAAGCTATAATATAAAAAGAGATTCAACGTTTAATGGGCGTTTTATGAGGTTTTAAATAAATTTTCCTAACCAAAGAAATATAAACGAAATATATATAAAAACAAACATTTCTACCTTCAATTTCTGAACAAAAGAATAATCCGGCCAACAATTATATGCGTAAGCTACTGGCATTATGAATTTTTCTACTTCATACCTGACCACGATTTAGCCAAATCCATGAAGCTCATACTCAAAGGTATAGTTGTCAATATTTTACGACATTCAAGTTGAATTGAATCGCCCTCGTATTGCGTTGGCTGATGAACAATTTGTAATATTTATCCGAGGAAAAAATATTTTTGTATTGTCTCTCGGGAAAAATCATTTGTTTCAAGAAACGTTTCTATCCACTAAGAATGTGAATACAGAGCTGACAAAAGGACTTCATAACTCGAGAATTATGCAAATTTTAATCATTACTTCCTATTCCTGAGTAATGCTGACCTGCACCATGACATTACACAAAAGAGACGTCTGCCAGTTCTTTTGAAAAACTGTTACGATACAGGAGCGAATTCATCCGTAAAAAAACAAAGAAAATCCAAGACACAAACCAGGGTCAGACAAATTCGTCTTCAATGGCATTTTAAAGTGACCGTGTTAGAAGACGATCTATTGGTAATACGCCGGAAGCCACTGTAACATCAATTTTTGTCTGTCAACGCGAATTTATTCTGGATGCGAATAGTTCGCTGTGTCATGTGATATTTATGTGAATCCCACCTCGGATAGTAAATACCTATTATATTATTAATATGCAATGCATTATCTGAATTATATGACAATATTTAAGGTTGTTTTCAATGTTTAAATATGTTTTGCATTGCCGGTGTGAGGGCTGAGGAATACAATTATAGTGAAATGGTGTTTTGTCAAGCCTAATGTGATGAATTATGGCGAAATGGCTAATAGTCCGTCAAAGCATTTCAAATATAATTCATCAAGAAAAAGATAGACGCTTCGTTTTTTGCTAATGTTTATCTACTTGATCGAACAAGTAATACCATCAATAAATGACCGAAAGAGTGAGAGAGCTTGGTTTGATTTGGCATGTATGAAATACTGCCTGTTATAAACGCTGACGTAAGCCAAGAATAAAAGTACCAGAAAACTTTTAGCTTGTAAAGCAATTTATAGAAATCTATTTAGAATTATTTAAAAAAGACATACTTTGGCGACTGAGGGCACTCGAACGTTTTAAGCACCAAAGTTTTATGAATATAATCGCATCCAATTTCCATCAAATTTGAATTAACTGAATTTCGATAAAAGTGATACGTCATCAACCAGTCATGGTCAGAACAAAGCAACTGATAACGCGATTTAACTACAAAAAGTCATTAATTATATTCACCATCTGCACTGCATCTGAGTTAAACAGAACATAATTTCGTTTCATCTGCTTTGCATACGAAAATTAAGTTTTGTCATGCTGCGTTTCTGAAATCGCACAATGGCGCAGTTAAAAACAAACGAGAATTGTGTCTGGAGCAAAAAGTGTGTAAGATAAAATACGACAGTTAAAATATAAAACTTGTAGTAGCATATTTTATGAGATAATCTCGATTAAGTACGAACGATTTACTATATGTTTCGATATGTTTTAGACGTGTTGAATATGTGGGTACGTTCTGATAACAAAAACAACGAAATATCGGACAGTGTCACATAATAAGCAAGATGTTCCCAATAATTCATTTATGGACATACTAAACTTTATTTCACAGGTGTTAAGATGTGTGCTTTCCTTATTTAAGTGATGTTTTTGTGGGTTTTTTATAATTTTGCATATCTTAGTGATCTCAATTTAAATCGCAAAACTAAAAATCCCACTATCGAATATAGGCGACCTTGAAGAAAATTAATAACCTAAAAGCCGATCTGAGACTTATAATTAACTTTTCTAAGCTTTGATTAAAGATATAACTTCAATAACCTGCGTTAAGTGTGTTTTTGTAGCGTTTATTTGCGCTTTTAATACACGAATTCACGTTAGCCGCTGGATTCAAACTGGCTAGACAACGCCCACAAAAACCTGTATGGTATTACTACGCACAAGTCTTTGTTGGTACTTCAACGGATACACGCATTTAAAATATGTTGTACACTGTTCACGATAAAAAAGTCAATATAAGCATTGATTCTTCGATTTTGAATATATGTTTTAGAATTCCAATTACAAATCATAATAAGTGTATAATTATACTATTATTATATTGAACTTTGACCTTAGAATACTACAGTACGCGGCTATTATTTTCTAAAATTAATATTTTATTGAATTTTCGTCAAACAAAATTGCTAACTTTTAATTTTTATGGTGATAGCATTCCGAACTAAACGGTGGTCACTATATAGATAAAATGGTATAATCGATGCGTAATAAAAAATCGTATTCATGTGCCACGTGTATCTTTCTTAAATTATAATGCTTTTAGTGTGATTTAAAGTATTAAGGTTCATTTGGAGTCACATAAAATCTTATCAAACATAAATTGAAAAGTCAAACGTCATTTATGCATGTTTTATTTGCAGTTATTCCTTGGTTACGGAGAGGGTGAGTTTTGTGTGATTGCTAATAAAAAATAAGGCATTTCCTCGTCCATAATTATAAATGTATCTGCTTATTAGTTTGAAACCACGTACCTTTTTATATGAAATGAATGAATCAATTTTTTATACGAAATAAAAAAGGAATCTTAATGATTCATTTCATTACGTATTTTTTATAAATTATACAAGAAACATTTATTAGGACTTTCAATATAATTTTAATCTTAATTCCCTAATACCGCTTTCGAGTATGAATTAGTTTACATTGTTTACGGACATAAATTTAGTCGTTTCAAAAGATTGGATAAATTTCAATTACAATTTAGTAATTTCAAGTTATGGGAGATGCAAAATCTGTTTTAAAAATGTGATACACCATTTTAAAAAAATCCAAATCATTTGAATTCCAGTTTACGCAAACCATAATTAACAAATTGAATCGATTTGGGACCTAATAATTGGCAATATATTCTGTTTCAAAAATTTTAAATCGTCAATGCATTTACTGTACAATGATTGATTCCGCAAATTTCTTCATTCCAAATTAAGAAATTAAAAATACAGCAGATGGAATTTGAACATCTTTTTCTAAAAGATAGATTGACACAAAAAATAGGTTGTCAAATTGTCGTTTCCGGTTGTAAACGAGCCGAAGCACACGAATGAATCCTCACTCTAGGCGTTAACAATTTACTTAGGGTACAGCTCAATCTTGTCAAAGACCATATGGAATCAATGGACCGATGCTCACCCTTGAAGAGTACCGAGATGCACCATTGTTAGGAACCATCACTACGTGGATAGGCCAAAAATTAACAATCAATAGTGATGACCGTAATGATGGACGCCAACGCACTTTTTCTTGGTTCACTGTGATTAAAGTGAGCTTTCGCAAATATTACGAAATTTCATAGTTACCAAGCTGATAGATATATCGTTCAATATTAACATTTCACCATTTGGTTGTATGATCTCATATTTCATGTCACAAAGGTTTCAATGAATGAAAACTGCATTTATTCAAGACCCTTCTTTATGTGACACGCGTCCGCATAACACGCAATAGTTATTGTCTTGTGCAATAAGAAGAACATTTTTAATCAAAAGAATCCCAGCCAACCATATGGTATTTTTTTGATATAGCATTTTGAGTTTAATACAATGGCATCAAGTTACTTCAATGATACTTGAACATGCTTGTGATGCTTCTGGATAGATATGATTTATAACTGTCTCCAGATTTTGAAAATCACAAATATGTACGCATTTAACATGTAGCTAATTTAGAAATGCATCAAAAATAACCAAAGATAAGAAAACTATAAATTACTAATAATTTAGATTTATATATTCTGCATTAAAATGCCGGCGTGAGTAAAGTTACTTGCTGGTGGTGCCACCTTCAGCCTAGTGAAGAAGTGAATTGTATTGTATTTGTCGTTATTTCTATTTCCCTAGTTCAAAACAAATACTTCTAGCCATATTTTTGATTGAGTTAATGATTTTTAAGTACTGTTAATGAATTGGAATTATTGACACTTAATTAAGCCTCGAAAGGATCGATATATCTTGCATTATATAAATACACATATAAATACACCCAGAGTAATACATCAAGATGTCACGAACTCTAGAAGCAAGTTAAACGGCAATCGCTAATGGTCTCGCCTTTGATTTTACAATTACCGATGCAATCAAGATTAATGATCATGGCTTGCTTAGCGTCCTAACCGAAGGAGGGACCAACGCCATGGCGTTGTTTAACTATTCTTTTAAACAGACGATAGGCACGAATGGGGAAATATTGTGAAGCGCAAAACATCGCCAAACACCCTCACCCTGTTTGATAACATTCAGCGTCAATTGTGTAAATGACGAGGATGATTTCTCCCCAATAAACGTCCGGCTTTCAATAACAAATCGTGTGTCCCAAACAAAAAAAGATGAATTGTTAAAGTTTTGATTTTGCATACAAATAAATGGCCACGTGGACAGTCGCTGATTTATCGTATTGCTGTTTACAGACGTGTCAATGCGAGTCTTTACTCAGCGTGCGGTGTCCCTGTTCGATATAGTTATTGCTTCAGTGACCACTTTGTTTGCGGTTCGATGAAATGTTTTTATCAGGCTTAAAAAATGAATAAATTGAATTGAATCCCTAACATGTTATATCCATCACTTAAAATAATCTCGACGCCTAGTTGCATTTTGGAATGACCTAGGTTGAATTAAATCCACGTTTTGTATTCATCAACTGTCAAATTGGCTAATTTGGTTTTTATGCACATATTGTATAGAAAAACAAATGGTAGCCTTTTGGAATTATCTCGAGTGAATTTCTCATTGAATAAAAACACGCACCCTGATAAATTGTATAATCTTGAACAACAGAAATCTCCATCGGAAGAAAGGCAGAAAAAAGCGCTTTCCTGAAAGTCTGCTTCTAAAGTCAGATAAAGAATCAATGCTGAATTTAAATAGATCAAGTATTTTTTAAAACGTGGATTTTTCTTTATTTCTATTCAACTGTGTATCAAGTTCACAATTGTATTGCAGGTGCAAAGTTTGTTAAGTGAAATTCAATCTAACGCAAATACCCATGAAATATATTGTAATGCCTAGTAATGTTATGGCGAAAAATTAATGACGACAGAATGGTAGTTTTTGACATTTCGAATTGTGTCATTCAATCCGCGACGCAACTGTATCACCTGCATCGTTACTGCAATTGATGTAACTTCCCACACTCGGACAGTTGGCACAAAAACATCAAGCTTAATTGTATGCAGGAGTATACCGGAAAATTAGTTTAGGGTACCGTCTAGGGTAAGCAAACACTTGTTTATAGCGCTCGATACACAGCTACCCGTAAAGTGCTGCTTTAAAAATAAATCCGGATAAGAGTGGTTGACTAACATACTGCCACGTGGGTGAGAAGATCTTTGCTTTGAACTAGTGAACAATTGCCTTGGTGACTTGCGCGAGTGACGCTTTTATGGTCATAATCTTACTAAGTGTACTTCACTTCAGTTGAAGACTCACGATGCATAAAAAAATTAAAGGAGATTGGCAAAAGAACGCATATAGCGTGCGTTAAGATTTACATAATTCTACCAAGGCTGATTTTTATAATCACTTTTAAAGTGTGCTGGAAATGTGTATTTAAAAACTTTGGTGTATATAAAGGTCAACTGCTGACTAGCGGCGTTATAAAATGGTAAGAGTTCTGCGAAAAACGTGGCCAATCAAATTGACGAATGCACTTTGTGCTGGTTTCCCACAACAAAGTGAAGTTGAAAACTGAAAACAGAATTGACCCTTTTACAATACGTGACAGTTGTGCCCTTTCTCTTAGCCGTGTGTGAATGTTGCAGGAACTTTGACGAGGGTCTTCTAAGTTCATTCGCCATTAAAAATTCAAATTCAGCGTGTCTGCTTTGTCCATCGTTGCAACTACGAGATAGCAAAACGAGCTATAAGGCGAAATTAAATTGTCATCGTTGACATCCGTGAAAAATAATAAAAACCTATCAGTTGAAAACCCAAAAGGGAAGGTGGCCTCCCTTCATTGTCAACTTCCCTCAGGGATATCCAAAGCTTAGGTTTTATCGTCACCTTGGGGCTTTATAACATTTCTGCTATAAAATTCAAAATCGTGACAACCTGTCACAGAGAGATATGCTTGGAATACGGCACTGAATAAATAATTATTCAGTATTTGTCGTCAGAAAATTTTTGTGAAATTTCTTTGTTTCCGTCTTTACCATAAGAAAGTCTATAAAACGAAGGTCGTTTGTTATTTCTCCCGAAAATTTCTCATGTTACGTAAGGATTAAAAGATGGCGCACGGGAATTACTACATTCTTCGGGGGTTTAAACAGTGGTGTTGCAAACAATTGAAAGTTGACGGAGTGCTTTATGAAAAAGTGTGACAGATGATGGGAGTAAACAAAAATAAAAAAAATAGCCGACAGGAGCACAGTGAGCCGGGCATTTGAATAGCTAGAGCGTGCTTTTCTGTAAAAATTCCAGATCAACCTTGAAAATGAAGTGACTGCATCAACAATACGATATCTTCGTAAAAAACGCCCACACCAGTTATTATTGGTCGTTTTGATGATAAAAATTTAACCGTAACATATGCTTCTAATTTGAGATGGTTTTTTATATTAGAACGTAACTAGGAACTTATTGTCTCTTTTTGAAAAGTGATTTATGCCCAAACTACAATTAATTCATCATTTCACCCTGATTCATAAAATCTTAATCATCATAACATAATCATTTTACAGCGATCTTTTTATTAAAACCTTTTTAAAATTATGAGAATATTGTTTATGAAAAAAATTCGGTATCCTAGTTTCTGAGTATTTAAATTATTTTTGTAACTTTTAACTTGTTAATTTGCAATCCATTCATATTGTACTTTTATCAATTGACATCGATTAAGATGGAATGAGCCCCAGGCGAAGAGTTTCCTAGTGGGTTTGATAAATTTAGGCAATTTAAGTATTTTAGTTTTAACTCAGCTGTCCCACCCATCTCGCTGTTATTGTTACAAAACACATTAAGTTAAATGTGATTTCTTAAAAGACATGCTAATTTTAGTGATAAACGTCATGAAATTAATACTAAGTGGACTAAAATGACAGATTGTGCGAAAGCAGTTATTACCATTGTTAAAACTATCATTTTTGCATTTCATGACTTGGCTCAGGATGAAAAATTCTTATACTTTGTGAATGACTGTAATCGATACGTGATTTCAAGCTGTCTGATTCCCTGGTGAAGGTCGTTCCTTAAGTTCAAGGATTCCATTGCGATTGCAGGTTGCGTTGGTTTTCGGCCCACTAGCATAGAAAATCGTGAATTAAAATATTGCCTTCAGCAGCTTCGGTAAGAAGACAATGCGTGACAAGTGAACGCAAGCTCAAGTTCGCGCTTGTCAAGGCGTATTTCAAGGATATCTCGCCATATAAATGGCGGTCGCTACTGCGGCAATTTTTATTTGCGCGTTGCTCTTTAAGGCGGCATGTTAGTCCAGTGGTAAAACTTAGCGGCTTGGAATTTTTTCAATTGATTAGCTCGGTAAGTTTGGGTTAGTTGTTGTGTTCCGAGAGGTTTATAGTACGCGCGTTAACTATGAGAACGACGGGATATTTGCATTGTGGGAGTTATTTTTTATTAGACAATTTCTTTATGTTGCTTTTTTAATTTATAGCTTACGGCAGGTGCTATCATATTTTGTATTTGAGGCACCCTCAAAGTTTAATTTATTGAACATGCAATCAAAGTGAGCCGTGAGTGGAAAAATGGTACGTGTTCTATCTGAATACGCGCCGGGTTTCTTTAATATAGAATTAAAGATGTTGTTAAATTCTAACGCTTTAAGTTGATATCAGTTTAACTACTCTTCATGACACGTTCTACAAAAGGGCTGCGATTATTGATAAACAGACTTTTAAGAAAATCAATTACTTTGCCACTGTCGTAATAAACCACTGAAAAAGTATGCAATTATTCCCAAAAGGTTAACCATGAAAATGTTTTATGCGTCTAAATTATACAGTTGCATGTTAAAGAACCTCTCGGGCAACAAAAACAACAACTTTAATTACCAACAACTACTTGAGCGCTCGGCATCTTATTCCTATCATACACAATATTCGATGAATTTATTTTGGCGCGAAAATGTAGTAAAGCATTTGGGCAGTGGGCGCAAACTATTATTACAAATACTAGTTTCCTTTCGAAAAATAATGACTGTCCACATAAGGAACAAATGGAATAATACATTGAGATTCATAGAATGAAAGTGGTTTTCCTTCAGAAAAATTTAAAGTTTTTAATCGATTTTAAGATTTTTTGAATTTAGAAAATAGAAGGTACTAAAACTACCATTATGCGAGTGAAACGATTGAATAAGCTTAAAAAATTAAATCGTACATAGATTAACAATTAACTTATATTACATCAACTCACTATAATGTGTATTATTAGGATATATCTTTCAAACATGAAGGATCTTGAGGAAAGATGCATGCATTTTAAGGAGAAAAATCTAAAGATAAGACAGCTAAAAATATGACGAATAAAATATATAATAGTTTAACATAAAAATTAGATGAGCATTAAAAATAAACTAATGCAAGCCAAAGAAATTGCGCATCCTTTAATATGGTATGTTTTTCGCCATAAAATAAATTTATAATAAACTTGATGGTTGAAATTATCATAACAATTTTTTTGACCGTATCTCCTTCCCAAAAGTAACCCTGCTATGAAAAAATAACTAAATAAAAACAAAGAAATAAGATGCTCCTACTGTCGTGTCACTCCATCTACCGCCCATGTCTGTGAGATTACGTAGTACTCACAAACATTTCCTAAGCCGTACATTAATTCACAAAAATTGATTAACTGGAGCATAATCGATGGACTGCGTCGCAAAGAGCTTTTAATCGGTTATATTTGTGAACAAAAAAAGTTAAAGTTATCTTTTATAACGATTGATAACATTAAAACAAAGTGCTCTTGCAAATACAATTACCAAAAGTAAAAAAAACAAACAACCAAAATACGATTCATAGTAAAAACTGGCTAAAAAATTTAATCCAAGAGTCCGTAAGATTGTGAAAAATGCGATGCGAAAAAATGCGAAAGATTTCCAAAAAATGGAAAAAAGATACGAGAAACAAGTAAAACTCGTTAGAAATAACTTGGAACTGAAAAATAAACAATCCCCATTGCCACTAAAACAAGATTATGCCACATTATAACGTTATCCTACCTGGTGTATGTTGAATTTGAAGAAGAACCATGGTTGCGTTGCCTTCGATAGTCCGCGTCCGAATGCCCTGTCTCTTCTGCTGCTACGAGAAAAATCATCTGATTTTTTCCGCGCAAGGAGAGATGGGTAAATAATGATTAAAAATTGAACTGGTCACTTTTTTTCTTATATCGCATTTCCTCCAATGACGTGCGCAACTTTTTCAAGAAGCGCGGGAAATTTTAAAGTTGTTTCAAATCGGGCGCCATGAGTAGGATTTGGTTCAAAGCAGCGGCTGAAGATGGCGTCCACTCAGAACAACAGTCATTTATCTGTTAGGAGCTTAACCTTTTTATGATTTAAGTTTATATAAATGGTTAACGCTAACCTATTATTCTTTACAAGGAACGTAAAATTCAAATCTTGTGTCTCGTTTTCGATGTAATTTGCGGAAGGAAAAACCCAAAGAAACGCGACGAAAAACCATAAAAACAAACTTCGATACCTGCATACAAAGCAGAAACTTTTTCCTTCCCAAGGTGCACTTGTGTATTGGTATTTTTTAAGTATTTTTAAGAAAGGGTGAATTTTTATATGAGAACCTCATTTATACCCGGGTGGCCATTCTTGTTGAAACGACGTCAAAGCAGCGGGGACATCTGTCCACGGCAATTTTCTTTATGATGAACATAATAGGAAAACAGATCATATCAATCGACTCATTATTCCCAAAATGTATTAGATTATATATGAATTTCATACTTTTGCCAAAGCAAAACTAAATTTTTCGCTCTTTTTCTGTTTCATTGTTTACGAATAACTGCAACGTACCTATCTATGAAAAAATCTAAAAATTATCTATTAAAATGTGCAATACTTTTTGGATAAAAATATGGGAAATCCCTTTTTCTTTAATATGAAGTCTTGACGTAACAAAATTTTCCCGCGTAGCAGTTGGCGCTTCCCTATTCCAGATACAAAGCAAAATATTATGCAACAATTTTCTGGACTCTTTTATATTCTTTATTTTGGATAAATCTTCATCAATTCTATATTTCCTCTAAGAAATACAAATTATGACTTAATTGTTATGCCCAGTGCTGCCATTTTCAGATTTTTATATCAAATTACGACGACCAAAAATTTAATATTCCTTCAAGTTTATAAATGTACGCTATAATGCACTATATGCTGTATACTCATGTTAAATATACATGATTTATGTGTTTATTCAAATAATATTTTTTGTGCCAATACAAAATGAAATGAAAATATTTCTCTGAAAATCTCTTATTTAGAAATTTAAATTTTTTTCTTAGGCCTTAATAAAAAATTAACACTTAAAGAAAAATACAAAAAAGGAGCAAAAAAATTATAGTTGTTTTTGTGATTAGATGACAGAGTACAATTTAAAAAAGTTTGTTGTTTGCAATTTATGAATTATTGAAATGAAAAACAATAATGAAACATCAGTTACGTTTGATAACGCATAAATCACGGTTGACGATAAACAAATTTACTGTGAAAATATAGTTTCTTTTATTTTCCACGTTACGTAAAAGTTTTTTGAAGTTCTGACTATCAGTGCATTTTTCATCTTATTTGGTATTGCGCTGGCACGCGCTTTTAATGTGGGCGTGTCAAGCAATGGATTGTAAAAACTTCTTTCATTGGCTTTTATTATTTGAATTGACGTTCGGTCGCACGCTCCGACGCTTGCGTCATCCAGATAAGGCAAAGAAAAACTGGATTCTTTTAAATTTAAACTTGAGCAAAACAAAAAAATTACGTTAGTGAGTGAGTTGAGTTCTAAAATAATTTATACTGAATTTGAACTCACTCGAACTCGTTCAGTCACAATTACTTGGGTTACTTATAGAGCTAGGCAGTATGGGTCAAAGCGTCGGACTAGAAAAAAATGTCACGTTCCAATCCCAGCCGTCCAAGAATTATTTCCGTGTTTGTTCTATGTTTGTTCTATGCTTCCGGGAAATCATCACAATGCCTTATATATATAATATATAATATATAATATTATGTCTCTGAGGCGCTTGGCGAGTATTAGTAAAAAATACCCATTATTATTGGAGCTTAGCACAAGTCATTAGGATTGAACCAGAAGTTGACACCATCAGAAACAATATTTAAATTCATTATTTTTATTTAAATTGTTTTGGCTTGTTAGTGTTACTCACACGAATACCACTGATGAACTTTTTAAAAAATTTGTTCATAAAAACTCAGTTTTCTTTGTGCTATTTTTGAAGTCTTTGTTCGCATTTCCGTTTTTGCGTAATCTGCGTGATTCCTAATGGATCCAGAGCGAGTATACCTTGAAGGATATTAACGCCACAAAAAAATTCAAATTAAGAGAACATCCCTGCGGCAGGTGATTGTAGGGCCGTGGTAGAATTTATTTAAAGATTCATTGAATGATATTTTTCTTATTTTTCAAGTGAGAAATTTGGAAAGCTGTCAATAGAAGATTTTTTTAAACAAAAAGCAGATAAAATGCGAGTCACTCAAAGATTTTCAAATGTCTTAGTTATTAATGGAACAAAGTATTATTATTGTAAAATATTATAGAAGTACAAATATTTTACTCAAATAAAAGTTGAAAATATTTCTAGATATATTATATTAAATTTGTACGATATCGCCTAAGTTAAACTATGAACAACTCTTTTTTTAATGCATCGTTAGCTTCTCAGTGATATAAATTGTCTGTCTTAGTAATATGGGCAACTAATGAGACGTTTCACACCTCCTGATAATTTCATCCATTACGCACTTCTTTAAAAATTCTCCACTTCGCTGACACTGCTAAGTTTTTGCATTTCATATCGCTTTATTCGCAAATTATTTAACTTGCTATATAACCCGTACACATTTTATTTTATTACCTATTTATTTTATTTTATTACCTATACTATGTAACGATATACCTTTTCAAAATTATATTCATAAAAGATATATAAAATGTATGCATAGATTATCCGCCCTAAATGATTCAATTTTGTGGAAGATTAGCTTTTTCTGGTAGTACCTCGTCTAATAGTCTAACTGTAGTTTATAGCTTATATAATTTGAACAAACCCCATGCATATAAACAGCGAAGAGCCAGTCATGAAGCTGGTGCTATTACACATCGCAAAAAGTGTTTCTTCTGCCCGATATTTAAAGTAAAGCTTTATTTTCTGGGGGCCTGAACTAGATAATCCCATTGCGATTTTTTTAGGCCTCCTCATAATCTCGTATATATGGGTAATATTGTATTATATATTTCTTGTTTTATTCTATGCAGATGTACCTGTATATACTTGATTATGAAAATAAATATATTATTATTATTATTATTACTGAGCCCAAATTATCTACAATAATACTTGTTGTTAATTTTTTAACTTATTTGTTAATAATATATGTTTAACTGTATAAGCTAGTATTGGTACCTTTATGTACGATATTATATTATATAAATTATTATCATTATATACCTTATTAATATGACTTCTTGTTATGGGCCTTTACTTTTTGAGATCTTACGACATTGAAATCATCATGATATCAGAACCTACACTATAACATAGAAAAGTCTTTGCTTGTTATATTCTTAGTTTCTTCCTTCTTTATATACTTAGTTAATTGCTAATATTTTTGTGGAAGATGTTTTTTAGGCGCTGGTTTCTTAACGCTCTGTGAGCGCGAATCTCGAAGAACCGGAGTTTTTGCATGTTTTTTTCGTAAAATGCGCGGGAGTTTTTTATCCACTGAGAAACTTGCGTCGCGTGTTTCAAAACTATGAAATGTTTATCTCGCTTAACAAAGAAAAAAAAACGCTATTTTAAGACTTACATCTTTGTTTCTTTAGGAGTGAGGCGATAATTGACAATGTGCGTACATATGCGAAGAGTGTCTAAAAGTTCTGACGTCATCGATTTTAAGCCAATACGATGCCGACATTTCTCATCGTGAGAATGTTTACTAGCTCGCCTATTATTATCCTAAATTTCAGGGTACAAATGATGCCAGGTCACCAGTGGCCAATTCATTTGACCTTTGAACGCCATTATGTTCTTGGTCGCCCAGTTGTGAGCTGTATTGGTTCGTTTATACAGAATTGATACATAAGGTACGGACGAAATTATCTTGTTATAATATTTTGATGCATTTGAAAAAATAAGTCGACAAATTCATAACGCTTTCGTTAATTGGAATAAAAAATATATGTAGTAAGATCATAAAATAGGTAGCATAATTATTTTAATAAATATAAAACGCTGCTTTATCCAAAAAAAACAGTATACATTATACCGTCGTACGTAATCGTTTTAAGTAAAAAGTTTCAAAAAAACTTTCTGTGTGGCGCACGAGCCGGCTGCAAAGCTTATCTAAAGGTTATTATCATAATTTTTTCAGTGACCATACGCTATAAGATGCGTCCGAAGTATCTCCCGATGCATTATGGTTCAACGATTGACGCTACCAATACTTGGCCAAAGTGGCCACATCTCGCGTGGCTATCTGAGCGATTTTCTTTTTTCAAAGGGATTAATTGCCTGTTGGACCTAACCAGTCAAAGCTCGTGGATGATATTATAAACATATGGATATCGTTTCGTGTTTTCAAAAATTGGATATATTAAAGATTCATAAGAACAACCGAAAATGTATATATGTACGACGGATATTTTCTATGGATATAATATGAAATCTTATGATAGATTTTTGGTAAGTTTTTTTTATGAAAACCATATATAGTTACAAATATCCAAATCCGACGATTCAAATGAAATTGAAATTGATTAAATTCTGTTTTTCATGTAAATCTCAGTGTAAACCTTGTGAATTAAAGATTTCTTCCATCAAACGAACCTAGTTGATTTATAATTCTTTCTAAAACACTAATATCAATAGTAAAGTCTTTACAATTAAATCAATCTCGTCACAGAGGTTCTGCGACTATAGTAGTTATTATCATTAGACTTGATTTGATTCCTCGGACATTAAATCAAGCAACAATAAAGGTCATAAAAAACTGGGGAAAATAGAACCAAAGTTATAAATAAAATTAATGGTTTTCACCAGGTTCGCGAACTCTGTACTATATGCAGTTTGAATAGCAAGATATTTTTAGTTCAAGATAAGTTATATATAGCTTTTCAAACCGTAGTAAACGTGGATAGAAAAATGCACTTAAAAAATTGTTAGTTTCAACTAGGATTTTTTGTTTCTTCTTTAAGATAACATCGCGCTTAAATGAATTTTATTATTTTAATGTAATTTACGAATTTGTAATTTTCAGTGTCGCATATGGTTAACGATGTCTTCATTCTTACAAGATTAACGACCCATGATATACCAGTTGGCCAATAAATTGCACCCTTCAAATCTATACCAAATACGGTTAAACATTTTTATTGTGTCTTTATCACATTTTATCGCGTTAACACAGAATCTGTCGACCGAGAGACAATTAACAGTTAAAATTAATTAAGATTGTAGTAACATTATATGGAAGTTCGTTACTATATTATTTTTCGACATGAAATATCACAAGCTCAATTTCTTTATCTATTGTATATTTAGACATGTTATCACCAGAAAACCCAAGTTAACTCTAACGATGACGTGGTTATTACCAAAGTATTTACTATGTTGTCAGTAATCTTTATGAGTTGTCGTCTTCGTAACTTTATCATAACTTTCTTTAATTTGTAATTTCAAATTTAATTTCGGACCTATATCTGCGCATCATGACAGGCTCAAATCAGGTAGCATGGTGTACGTTCAATTTTCGTGTCGCCAATCTCATGTTCAAGCTTTAAAACTATAATAATATTTGATTTATGACCCAAGAGTGTAACACCATATGATTGATATGTTTGGATGTATAAAAAGAAGACTTCGATAAGTCGGAAAGGGGTATTAGAATTGAATTTGTTATTCGTCAAATTAAAAAGTATTTCAAATCTCCAAACGAAAGATAAACAGCTCTACTTAATTTCTTCTCACAACAATTTTTTTCAGAAAAAGACATTGTTTGATTGTTTAGGAATTAATTTTAATCCGCAAAGGGATTACTGTTTTTGGTCAGACTGGTTATGAATTAATCTTCTAGTAAGCAATGTTCCCTTTGTCAATGTCATTAATCTTCCCGACCTACTCCCGCAATTCAGGAGCAAGGCAGGTGCCGATAACATCTTTCTACAGCCAGATAATTTTCAAAAAATAATAGTCACCAGGCGACATTAAAGTTTCAAACGTGACAAAACGAAATTACTTAAAATCGTTTGTAAAGTAAAAAGTAAATGATGAAATGCAACTTGAAGTTCCCTTCGCACAATTACTTCGGATTTAAACTTTCATAATTATATTCATAATTGCATTTAGGTCAGTTTGATTTTTTCCAATATTATTTTCAAAAGTGACTTTTATGATATAATTTTGCGTTTCAATGTATTGCGTGATATATAGATTGAAGAAAATCAGTTGAAAGGAATGCTATTATAATCTCTATATATCGTAAGCTGTCAACGTTTTATTTTAGATTGTTTTATAAATTCTGCAATATAAATGGAATTGTTCTACTTTCGAAAGTGAAAGTTGTTATGGGTTTTAAATATTGTGGATTGTTCGGGTTAATGTGATAGGATCATGTGGCTTCGAATTCTTTATTACACTCTATTAATTTTTTCACTAAATCTGTGATACATGAAAGATTCAATTGAAACATTCAATTCACGAGGGCAATCTAAATTTGTCAAAACGATAGGCAAACATTATGGAAACTCGATTGAATCTACAAAAGGATAACTCAGAAACAATCTTTTATTGCACTCGGACTCTTTTCTTCAAATCACTCGTCAGGCGCGTGACATCCACTTTTTAATGGCTTCAGGCGCCTAATACGAGCTTGAAATAAAACCAGCTGCCGTCCACAGTAAGACAACACAAAGCAACTACACTTGTTTGCCTATCTTCAGTAGTACTTGACGCTGATTTTAAAGTATAAACGGACCTGACGTCGTTGTCAAATTTACCTTCCCACGGCTTTATGTTTGCTTCTCATATTACCTTTGCATATTAATCTCGTTTTGAGTTCATTTAAATTTATCTTCGAAACTTTTCTATGACCATCAATTTAAAGTGAGGACTATAGTATTTATGTCAAATATCGCGCCATACAGTCTATTTTAATTAAGTCACTGAATATACGCTTAAAAATGAATTTAGGGAAAAATACCAGGATTTGTTAAGTAGGTAAAAATACCAGAGGAAAAAATACCAAAGTAAAAAACAGTATTTTCAATATTTTGACCAGTTTTTAAACAAAATAAATTAACGCAATTAAATATTTCTATCGTAAAGTGTCTTTGAAAAGGTAAAAATACCAGAGGAAAAAATGCCAGAGGTAAAAATGCTAGAGGTTAAAAAGGACAAAAATAACTATATTAAGAATTTAACATACAAGAAATTTTTTTAAAATGTTACCCGGAAATCAAGTTTAAACCCCCAAAACCCCCCGTAGATCCACCCCTGGATAAAAAGCATGCAGATAACCTCATAAAAAATCATATAAAGTACTCTTCATTTGTCTACCGATTCGTTTGAAACCACCCTTCATTTGAAACGATAAATTCATCTGTTCGATTTTCATGTTTGTAGAATATGCAACCGTTGTGTTTTTGTGACTTGAATGAGAAATAAAACAATAAAAGTTGCTTTTTAATTGTCCATATTGTTAAAGACCATTTGTTTACTTTTTTCCCTCGAAAAATTGAAATGGTACAATTTATGGTCGAAGTAAGTGGACGTGGCAGGTTTTATTTCATGTGTGAATTGTTAACAAAAAAGACGGAATTTATGGTTTTTTTTCGAAAACAGGACACGACCGCAGAATGGTCGTATCAAGTGACATATGGGACACTCTTGTACACCATACGTAAAACTCGATTCGGTGTTGCTAAATTAGAAGATAGTTTATTGGTCTTTCGATAAAAAATGTTTGGTTACCAGCAATTAAGTCTTCTCTATAAAAGACAATGATATTTTTTCTGACTTACGTCTCCAAGGCAATGTAAATTTACAGTATACGCAATCATGCAGTCACATTTTTAAGGGAATGGGCATTAGGCTGATATTTTGATGGGTAATTATGTCTTTATTATGTTGGCTAATGAGATTTTCACGTTAAGGTGACTCGTGGAGCAATAATCAAAGACAAATTGCAGTTATGAATTTAAAAAATAATATAGGAAATGGTAAATGACAATACAATATAATGCTATGACGTTACATTCATAATATTTAAATGGAAATTTATAAAGATATTTGCAGGATATTTTGAATTTGAGGATATCATAGAGTAATTACTCCCACCATACATAACCAAAATATGAGAAGAACACCACATTAAGGATCTCTGTAGATTTTATATTGACTAATATCAATGATGCTGATTTAGAAATAAAGCACAGTGTGCTCAATGGAAGGTTATGAGTTTATTAAAAGATTTCTGTCCGTAGCTCGCGGTCTTTTCTTGAGATAAAATTTCTTATAACGGTTTCACTGCTGTTTGTGTGTTTAAATTAAAATGCTTTGCAGCAGAATTTTAAAAAATATTTCTGTCTCAACGCAAAAAAATTTAATGAAGGTGCAATTCCCACGGGCAAGATTTTATTGCGTAATTATGTGTTTGTTCAGGAGCGGCGGAAAGCATTGTTATCTGCGGGCCAAGATAGAGGAGTCTGGCACTAATGATTGAACTAATAAAGGAACCATTTGCAGAAGAATGCACAGTACAAATGATGATTTACACCCCATGAAAGAAACAGAAAGGCTTTACTTTATTGCTATTAGAGGGCGAAAAGAAGTTTCTTTTGTTAAATTATACACATTGCAATCAGAGCCGTTCCTATTTTTGAATTCTGCTAAAATGAATATTTTGTTTATACGGCCTAATAATTTGGCATATTGCTTCAATGATGGATGTGACAGTAAATGTAAACTAAGATGTCTGCCGGAGATGACATTAAGCGATAATTTTAAAATATTGTCTCTAATGAATTTCCCGCGATTTTGGCACAGATCATTCTCAATATCAATTAACAAATAGATATAGCTAATATCAAAAATATTTGGTACATAATTCCTCAACAATATAATATCATTAAAATATTCAATATTTTTTTGCGGCAATTAAAAATTGTAATATTTTTGTCACATCAAATTTTGAAAAGCAATTTTAATTATATTTTTCACAAAACTTTTAATATAGTACAGTACCAGCAGCAACCTTCTTACATTCACGTGAAGAGATACATTTTCTTCAGTGGAGCAAGGCACACTTTTCATTCATTGGTAACCTATCCTCGTGCCATTTTAAATAAGATCTGCGCATTCAAGAATAATTTAGAACGAACTATTCAATTTTCGTAACAGGTGGTATTCCAGGCTTTCTGTTGAACATCACATCGTGGTGGTTTTCGTTCTGGCCATCAACGCTTGAATTGATGAAATAACATGTTAGGCAACAGACATGGACGCTTGACGATATCTTTGAGACGCTTCCGAGCAGGACTCTTTTCAAATCCAGCCTGCCATGAAAGGATCCTTTTTATTGCTCGAACTTTTTATACCAAAATAATCTTAGACATAATGAAAGGGAACTATCCGATGTTATGGGGTATCAGACTACATCTGCACCTGGCATGGAGCCGATAAAATCCGGCCCTGTGGGTGTGGGCGTATTTATGCCTGTAGCCAACAAGTCCTTAACTAAACATGGTCTCACCATTGAGTGTTATATCGTGGTTATATGCTAAAACCGACTAACATAAACTGGCCATATGCTATCAGTTTTTAATAAGCATTATTGCAAACAAAGTTTAGCGCATCTTTGGGCAAGAGTCGCCTTCAGGACGTTAAATGACCATTTTTAGATAAAATAACTACTGTGCCTTCAACATCTGCTCGAAACCTTTTAACACAATTAGGCATTACCTTATTGGCTTCGAGTGAGACCAGCAATTGTCCTTCTTAGCGCCATCACCTGCTGCTCTGGCGGAGTCAAGTAAAATGTTGAACGAACAACCGATGTATTATTTTGCACAGGCTTTCATATCAGTCATTTTTTAATTTCAGACATAATCGCCGAAATTGTGTACGTTTTATCTTTACAAAAGGTCATTGTTGACACATTTAGGAAAAAATTACAAAAGCCTTTCGTACAAAAGTATTTGCAGAATTTGGCCAGATCGAGTACAATCAAAACGTCACCAGGAATAATTGAGTGGCTGTTGAAACTGGACGGAAAGCCCACACACCCATATGGCATTTTGAGATTCGTCTTCCAATTGTCGCGATTTTAAATGTTAAGCCATCCAAAACCTGCAATGAAATCAGATCCCAAATTGTTCTCCAGGGCACAGTTTTAGTAGCAACCATAAATAGAAATCGGGTAAAATTCTTAAATCAAAAAGTCAAACCTTCCATTTAGAGTTGAACACGACGCCCCCTCTCTGCACTTTGCTTAATCGGTAATTTTAGGGTGAATCTATCGAAGATAGAAATCTGAGGTCATTTGATGCAATAAGTAAATTTATCGTGGTTTAAATTTCATCTACGGAAGAATTTTTCAGCGTTGGTATGGACGCATTTTTTATAACAGGGAGCGTGCCGTACGTTACCATCGAGACTGAAATAATGGGACACCTCTTAATCGCCCTTAGGTCATAGCTCAACGTTTAATATGGCCTTAGGGCTACTTGGAGAGTTCAAATGCATACCACTTTTTTCTTCATTTATTTTTCTATTTCGTTCAATTTACTTTTCTGACATAAATTTTTATTACAAGAAACAATATCATAATAGTTAGTGCGTTTGGAGCAATCATCTAGCTATTGGGTTCGTGAAAATCTGAAAAGAAAAGAAAATAGAAGCGCACTGTATTAGTGAACGTTTTGTTACTTATGTTATGTGTCAAAAGTTAAATGTTTAACGAAACATATATAGTTTAGATAATTGTGCTACTTAACAAGGGGTACGTTCTCTATGCTTGTGGAATTTCAAATTCACATGATCTTATCTTTATCACCATCCTCAGGGCATAATGTGTCATTTTTTGGCAGCAGAATCTCTTACCATGAATAAGAGAACCGGGTTGAGGTTCTTAAAAAAATCAGCTCGTCAAATTTCAATATATTCACACTCAGCATGGCTATTGAGTATGCGCGGGTGTTTGCCACGCTTTACCATAATAGGTTCAATTCACGCGTTGTTAAGGCAGACATGCTGTCCAACATGACATCTTTTCGCTTCCGGTGCGAACACTGGTGTTAAATCTTTCAATAACGACGAATCAAAACAGACAGGACGAAATCCGATCTGGTAACAAGTAAGGGTCCTTTGGTTTGCTGCAGGCGACATCGGTGGTGGACCTTTCACTTTATCGTTGAACAAAATGTTTTAATGACAGCTTGTACGCCTTGTACGCTAAACCATCATTTTCGCCCTAAACCGAGAAACGTAAATTTGAGTGAGATAATTAATGTTTCATTTCATTTCCAACGTCTCTCGATAATTCATAGTACTACTAAAACATTCGAATATTATCTGTAGCAGGCTATATGAGTCTACTTTTCTTGATATATAAGTAACCTTAAAGGGCATTGTATCGCGCTGTCAAAATCTAATATCTCAACACAAATCCCGATTAAATTTACCGCACGTTCATTCAAATCGTTCTGCAGCGCTTTTTAATATTATATATGGCAGATTACGTATACGGTACACATGATTTGATGTCACACACATCAACACAAGTTACCGTCCGAAACCTCCGGCATTTTCGTTTTGACAACATTGTTAGATAATCTTAACCTTATATTATTAGGTAAAAATGCAGTATTTGAGAGAAAATTTTGTATTTTGGTATAAACTAAAATTTTAAAAAATTATAGGTGTCAATAAGCCAATGAAAGATTATCTTTTATTTTTTTAATAAATATGTTTTCGAGTCATACATTTTCTCCAATGCTACGATTGCGCATTGTTTCTATTAGGTCACTCATATTTCTGAGTCAATCATGGTTATTGTCCAGGAAATCTGGTGCCAAAACACAAAATTTAGGTTTTTTATCCTTCAATGTAGATGTACTGTTTTATTACATCTTAATTTGTGAAAAATCGATTTAAGTTATTTTAAAACTGATTGAGTAGATAATACCAATGCTTATTGGCCAATGCTTCTCGTATTTTTAGGTTTCTAAATGGATAGTTTTCAATGGATAAGTCTACATTAGACGAATAATGAAAGCGATTGTTGATATCATATCTACATTGTTGTAGATGACAACTTGTGTGTTACAACTAAAACAATTATCAAAAACGTCATCTTTGTGTTGACAAGATTAATCTCTTGGTTTGTATTTCTACGCTTAAAAGTTACACATTCTTTAGACAATGTGACCCTTTATCCCCGACAGTAAGAGAGACTCTATTCTGTCCATGGGGTTTATGCGGAAAACGCGATTTAGCACCGTTCTCTTTAACAGCGTCGAGATTCTCTTGAAAATTCGATACAAAATTTTTAAATTCGTTTTTTAATATTCTTTCCAACAAAGACATTATCACCGGTCGGCAACGATGATGTATCGCCTGTGCACGACGAATGTCTGTCTCACGCTCAGCTTGCTTCCAAATAAATACAAGCTGATTAAGATTGTAACAGTTCTATTCCTGTAGTTGCTAATCCTGACGGAGAAAAGATCGAGCAGAGACAACGATGATGTAATCTCGTGTCAGCATTTTAAAGCATCTTTTTTATGCTCGGTTAGGCTCGATTTGATAAATAGCCATTTAAAAAAGTGACTGATTAGCATGACGCTGTAAAGTCAATGTCGCCGAGATTCGAGAAAATTCATTCTCTTTAAATTCATTCGGTATTCGCAGCGGGAAAATTAAACAAGTTGTGTTAATTATGCTCCGTCTAAATTAATATTCAGAGCTTTTAAGATTACATAAGTTCCGTGCGGTTAAATTTCTTTTGTAATTAGTTGTCCAACAGTCGGTGGTCATCAATGGACAGATGGTGGCATACAACGCGAACTGCTCACAAGCATATCTTAAGAAAAGTCAAGAAGACCCAATTGTTTTCGAATTTGGTAGATTCATTTTGTGAGGACATTTTTTAATCCGGTTTAAGGCCAGAAAACGTGTAGCGCAGTAGGCTTGCCATTAACCATTATACGACGTCCGCAAACCGTGAAAGGCGATTCTAAACCTTAAGACATAAGCCGGCGATTAACCAGCTAATTTTTATCGTCTTGTGAGATATTGTGTCATGAGGGTTTGGTGTATCAACGGATGAAAATTCTTGGCTGAAAAGCCACGTTATGTATATTTATGAAACGTTACATACGCATTCAAGGTCAATCATAAAAAGTCGTTAAGTTGATGCTAATTGAGCCAAAAGATTTATCATTGCACCTGATCAAATACACTGCATTCACATCTCGCAAGACATTTATCATCGAAGCCACTTTGAATTATTATGAAGAGTTGATTTTCGGCTGTAGTGCTGTAGGATCTACCGAGAACAATAGTTATTCGATGACAAAGCTTATCATTTTATGGGATGTCAAATCTCTTCTAATTACTTGAGGGTAAAATGTGTTAATGAAAGCGACTGTGTTCAGATAACCCCGGACAGTTCACCTTATTCTGAAAAACAAGGCAATTTATTTATTCTGAGCAAAAACAGAATAGGCCATCGCTCAAAACCCCTCCTCGTGTATTCATTATTTCCTGTCTTTTGTGGTGTTTTCCAATTACTTTTTTAATTTGAAAAACAAATTCAGAATCAAGTCCGCGCAGGTCCGTGAGAAAAGTGCGCATTCGAAAGGCATCTTCCTGCTTTACAAAAAAACAGGGAACGTTCAAATATTAAAGCGGTGGCTTAGGCATTAGTAATTTGAATTTTCACAGATGTCAAACGACGTCCAAACGTACTCAATCATACAGTGGTCGCCGTCCAATTGACATTTGGCAGTGAAAATTCTTCTGGGGAATCAATTATCGTCCACATTTTGAAAATACAGGAACAAATGAAAGGATGTATTCATGTGAGACTAATATGTGTCGTTTAAACGTACATTAATCATCTTATATCAGTTGCAGAGCTTGGAAATAATAAAATGTTATATTTTGTTTGTCCTAACACATCATATTGTCGACCGTTTTCTTTATTTCAAGAAAACATAACAATCAGTTGAAAACAAAGTGCACACCTGAAATTCGTACAAGATGCTGACTTTACACATTGACGGTTCTTCTCTCAGCGTCCTCTATGGTGACTGCATAACAAAGACAGCGCGTAGGCGTATTAATGATGTTGGGGATGGCAGAAATTAATGACTTGACGTAATGTTTTCTTTCCTAGAACAAGGGAAATTAACTTAAAGGTGATATAACGCCCAGGGCGATGGAATTTAAAAATCGTTATCATACGGATTTGCGCAATTGCGTCTTAAAAAGAGAATCTTAGCAAATTTACTGAAATTGAAATTTACTCTGCGATGAAACGTCGGCTTACATGACATTATCTTCAATGTTTGATTATCGTTGATTTGTGCCACTACCTGCAAGTTTAGTTAATACGGGACCGAATAAAATAAATTGCAAGCGGTTTTTTCAAGACGAATAATATACATTTCTGATGCAAATGTTTAAATCATAGGGTTCATATGTTGCATTAGACATAAACGACAACCTGGGCAAAATGTACATGGTTCATCTCTCTCTGATGGTGAATCCAAGCTTGAAGTGTAACCTTGTTCAAGTCTTTTTAAAAGTCATTTAAAGGAACTTAATAAAATTAACAAGAAACCATGTTATGTATTTACTACTTAAATATATCTAAAATGTAGAAATCTTTCATGATTACTGAAGATGTCATTCAACGAAAACTAGAAAGAATCTAAATCCCTCGCGAGTCCCATGGTTAAATTAGCAATGTTTTCGGACACGCGCTAGGGAAAAGCTGACGTCTGCTTCCTTTCAAATTTCTGCAATACCGGAAAATTTACGCCGTTCTTAACATAAGAAAGAGAAATGCCCCGTGAAACTTTTTTAAGAAAGCCTGAAAATTTTCATTTGGTCCTTCAAAAGGATGATCCATAAGATTACAAGCCAGCTGGTCTGACCAAACGCAGGGCAGCTGGCTACCATAGGAATTAGGATTTTCCCATATGTCTGTCATTAGACAGATAGTAAATTATTGTCCTTCGAGGGCATTATGGTTTCTCGATTGATTTAAGACAATAAACGGAACGTTGTTTTGTAATACCGTTTGAAGCCGAATTAGGGTTATTCCAATTAGGGAAATGTGACCTTCAGTTCAATGACGGCTTCTTTATAATTCTCCAGTAACAAAGAAGCTTTTCTTGATTTCCGAAGAAATATTTCGAATGATCCGTGCTCCGTGCATAAAGTCCACCTATTATTTGTTTTTCAATTACTTAACACTTACCCGAGGCAATGATGGCCCTTGTCATCGCAATTCCATTTACACGTGCTCAAAACAATAGGAAGATCATGATTTCTAGAGAAGCTACAATCCTAATTATAGGCAAAGAGATAACTTGGATTAATTTTTTATGAAATAAAATGCTGAGTTCATCATTGCAAATTTGCATTAAGGATTGAAAAACGCACGATACGTGCCCGAAGAGTAAAGGTTTTCACTCCAAGATGCAAGTCTTCCTGCTGTAATTTGTGGAACCTGTAATTAGGAATGATAACGGGATAAGGTCAATAAAAAGATTTTAACTAGTGAATTAAAAGAATTATCTATCTGCTCAATAAAGATCGCAATTCTTCACATTGAGTTGAATGAGTTATTAATTTGTAAGAATTGGATTATTTTGGAAGATGATCCTTTCACGAGATAAGATCTCTTTAAATCGCAATTTAAATACATTTTCAGATCTTGTGACTTGGTCTGTCTTTTGTTTCAGTTTGTAGCTCAGCGTACAGTGTATCAAGAAATGTTATCTTTACACTAATTCGGTCATCTTACTTCTTGAATCAAATGTACCAGTATGTATTTCAATGGTATTAAATGCTTTAAATATTGAAAACATCAAATGTCTCACTTTTCTAGAGATTTCTTTGTGCAATGTATGACAATATTTTTGTCCACAAATCATTTACTATTTATTGAATAAGTATCAATAATTCGGCAATAGTCTGCCAATATAAGATTAGAATTTCGGCTGTAAATCAATTAGAATGTGCACACTGTGGTAAAGATTAAATTTCTTACTTACTATGAATTCTACGCTTCAGTAGGTCATTAGCTAACTTTCTATTAATTGTAATAAATTAGACCTCCTACTGACAAAAGCTAACTATGCGTTCGTGCCTACGAAATAGAAATCTTTAGCGAACAGTTGTTAAAATGCTATTTTATTTAAATTTCATCCATGAACAAGCGGTGAACGCTGGTGATCCCAATAAAGAGGTCAGCTTAAATGTTCTTATTTTGTTTATAGGATTTTGATTTTTTTAAATTCAAAGTCATTTGGATTCTTTAATTGTGCAAAAGTTCGATTCAGTCGTTATTGGAACGCCAACTTTCCTCGTAAATGTTGATTTAGTGGAATGCCTTTGCATTGTAGTAAGATACGGAATGGATGGTGTGGGCGATTTAATGATTGGAATGACTGACTTTTTTCTTAAACGGTATTTAATCAAATAACGTGAAAATCGGATCAAAGCTGAGTTAGATATTATAAGATTAAAAATGCAACGATTGAGGCCAGAAATTGATTTATTTATACTACAACTGTGGCTAAGTCGGTATTTGAATTATAGTAAGAATATATATTCTTCGTAGGTATACTTCCAACTTAAACTTATAATAATTCCATAAATACTGTTCTCACCTGAAGTAAAACCCCATCATTATTAGTTTAATGTCAAGTGCTGAGGGGTAATATCATCAAGTGATGATAAGGGGTAATATAAAGTGATGAGGGGTAAAATCAAGTTCTGAGGGCTAATATCAAGTGATGAGGGGTAGTGCTGGGGAGTAATATGAAGTGACTGTTTAGCTGGACGGATATATTATTTTATCATTTAATCAACGATAAGAAGTAAAGGAAAATTATCCAATCCGACATATTAAAATGAGTTGGATGTAATCCGAGTTTCAATGTTCCAAACTCGTCAATTAGTGTTGCTGATTATAAAGCTATGCGAATTTGGGTTTTTCTTTATGAAAATGATTTTAATAAAACATCTAAGTGCCGCGAATTAGGCAAAATGATCGTAACAATGTCGTAAAGAATAAACTCTGAGATTTTTATGTTTTTTTCAATGGAGACAATAGCACCAAATGTCAAATTTTCGTCAAAAGTGGCCCTTGCAATTTGGCCATTGCGGTTAAATTTCAAGAGTCTTGAGTTTCATGTTATGATATCAAAAGTAACCGGAGTTTTTATTCAACTTGGCAAATCGGGCGTGTTGCGTATAACTTGTGATAAATTGCTTCAAGTTATATCAAATAATTCTTGCGTTACGAGAGATCATGTTCTGAGGTCAAAACCAAGCCGATATCGATGTTAACTAATCTCAAAATCATTGAAGTGTGGTATGAAATCTCATTCGCGATAAAAGACAAGCGACACAGTGCCACAAAACTATCTACAGAATCCATAAAGATTTCACTTAACCCAATCTTGTGACGATTTTCCGTTTTTTGAAGCCAGTGATGCGGTACATCATCTGCCGCTTTCCCTTGAGGTTAGTCTCAAGATAAGTCAGCCCTGATAGAGATCACATGGGTTAAGACCGTTCACATCTGGCCTAGACAGAGTTAAACACCATGAAAACAACGAACTTTCACGCACTATGCCAGCACTGACAGTGATGAATCGGTGTATAATATTTAGCGTTTGGGCCATACAAAACAATCACAAAAAACATTAAATAACATTATGTAAACCTCGGAGCTTTGATTCATGAACTTCACTTTTGATTGATTCAGTAGTAAACTAGCTTTTGTTGTATGAAACCAATGAAATCTTAGGATTAGCATATATATCGTAATTTCTTCTTTCTTTAAGACTCAATGATGGTGTAACTGTACATAAAGATTAAATCATATCCATTATCGTATATAGCAGATTTGGTAACCAAGCAGTTGACGATAAGATTGTTCAAAAACAGAAACAAATGTGAAGTGGTTTGATGCTTGATTTAAGATGCATTTTGACGTGTGACCAACAACAAGGACAATTCACGAACAAAGCCCATTACCCAACAGGGACCTCATTATTTACTGGCCAAGAAATCTTATGTTTCCAAAAAGAAAATTTGTCACTTGTTTCCTGTTTAAAATAGCACAATTTCCTACCTGTAAGGAACAATTTGCAGTGGTGCTAGAATTAGCATAAGATAAAAGAGAAAACCACTGCCCAGACGTAAAAAGCGATGAAAAGTGGCTGTTATTTCACACCATGATTCGAGATCTCAATTCACAGGGGGTCCGAAGACAACCATTCTGCGCCACTTCGCCTGTGAAAGTCGGTAACACATTGTGGTGTAACGGCGTCGCTAGTAATGTTACTTTAGTCGTTTTATTGAGCAGAAAAAAATTGAAGATCACAACCACAGAAAAGTGAAGAGTACCGGCTAATGGTGTCACAATAATTGTCCACAATAATTGCCATAAAAACGGAAATGTGAGTTCACTCATTTATAACCGGACTCTTAGTACGGCACGATTTCATACAGCTAAACAATGTTGATGGACAAAGATTGAAATCTTATTAAAAATACTGATTTAAATCTTTAAAGGTGTCATCAAAAGAATTCTTTTGCCATAAAATCAGGTTAATAGCCACGAATTAAAGTGTGATTCATGTAGCTTCCATTCTCCAAACATCTGTTCGGCACCTCACATGCCTACTAACCTGAGTATGATATAATATGACGGTCATAATATGACATGAAGAAATCTTCGTATATTTCGATTGGCTTCGGGATGCACAAGAGATTTTTTTGTTGAATCGGTGTAAAACATTAGGCGACAGGAGAGCCGTAAATTACGGACGCCTGCATTTATTGGCTCACACAAACGATGATCGTCAAGCTTGTCGACTTTAAATTAGCAAAATTTAGCAATATTTCTGATTTACGTGACATAAATTGCTGGAATGATCCTCCGACATAGATCGCCGGCGAGTTGATGATGCCGGATACACGTGGTAACCATCTCCCGACGTCAGGTCGACCTTTATGCCAAGATTTCTCAATGAAAATTTTCTTTTTTCTTTTATGTTTTACTCCATTATTTCAGCAGAATATGATGTCCGTGCACAAACTCGGATTACTTAGACACACGTCGTTGGTTTCTCTCAATTCATAAAGTGGCCAATCGCGCTATCAAGTTGGTTTTAACCTATTACCCGGTACCCTCTTTAAAATGTATTGTGGCAACCCTTTCTGCCAACATTTCCTCACTATTTATAAAAAAAAATAGCGCTAATCATAAGACCTCTATGCGCTGATATACTATTAAAATATAGTCATTTTAAAACATGATTTTACCAATGATTTATAAATAAAAAATAACAATCCAAAGCAAAAAAAACATCCTTAAATGTTTAAATGATGACATGGTTTTGTTTTGGATTCCTGATATATTCATTTCATAATTGAAGACCTCAATGACAGCCCTGGGCAACCCAATGCAAGTTCCACACTCGACATACATCGAACATAAATCACTTAGCAAGTAGGATATAATAGAACGAAGGTCTCCATTGATAATAAGATTTTTGAGATATGTTGTATTTGTCTTTTTGCTCTGAGCATTTATTTCGCATTATTGATGACATCCTTTGGTCAATGTTACCTGCTTATAATTTTCCCTCTCATTCCAGCTGACAACGCACTAAAATCTCGCACGAATATCAGGTTTGAACTGCTGAGATTTTGTAAAATTGGGAGACTGAAGATGGCAATCAAAATTTCAATTTGTCGGCACAATTATTTCAGCACAAACGAATTGATGGACATGCAGCTCAAGTACTCATCGTGGGATCTAACAGGTCATTCCTGAAAAGAAAATTGAATATCGTCAGCAGCATCTGAAATCGTGGCAAGAAGCAGCTTCGTGCACGCTTATTGAAAATTCAAATTTCACACGTATTTCAAGTTTTGTTTTAATTAATTTGATTGTGTTGCTACTTCATGAATATTTCGATATGTTCAACAATTTGTTTTGGGAAACAAAAATTTCGCTAAATACTGATTTAGTTATACTATTGATGTTTTACGGTCTTCATGGTTTAGTTCGACAGTTTTTTAACACTAAGAGGCACCGTAAAAAATAAGCACTTATGGCTGATAATTGTTTATTCAAAGCAAAAGGCATGGTTAATTGTTTTAATTGGTGTGTTTCCGATATGGTTGTGTTGCTCGGAGGATAGCTGCATCATAATTATCAAAATTGCATTGCCATTTTGTCCTGTCGAAACTGATTTGAGCTGGTGATCCGAACAGCCCGATGCCAGTTTGCTCCACCGGTCCTCTGGGTCCTATCATCTGGATTTTTTGTATATCATTTATGCACGTTGATCGTGGACAAAAGAAAACTGAACACAGGTGGGATCAATTTTCGACATGCACCCGAGGTAAAACTTATGCAACGATAATCACAAATGCAGATAAAAGAAAAGAACTTTGACTAAAGGGTATATTTAAGATTATTTGCTCTGCCATCACAATTTCACTCAATTCAGAGTCATCATATGATGGTTTGCGGTGTTTCGTAGCATGTGGCATGCGAAAGATTGAATATGACCATTTTATGCCACAGTCAATTTCTTACTTGAATTCTAAAAATCACAAAAAAAATCCGAATATAAATTCTGGTATTCTTGCTAATGTTGTTCCCAGAACAGTATATTACGGCTCATTTGGACAATGTTTTATATCTTTTTAAACTGCCAATACTTCTTAAAATTTTCTACTCCATTTTTCGATTAACTCGTCTGTGATAAGCACATAATTTTGTGTTTCCTTTGACAAGTTTTTCAGTAAAATATATTTGTCTACCAAACAAATGGGAAATCACGCAAGACACATTTTGAGTCCCAGTGCAGTATCGATTATTACCCGGTGACAAACACCGTAAAGTTTGTGTAAACTTGTCGAAATCATATCATTTTGCCAACGATAACGACGCTATACCCTAAATTGCCATTCACGCAAAAATTTCTAAAAAATACATAACATTTCGAAAATATCTTTTGGGTTCAATAAAAGATCAACATCTTTACTGTCAAAACCGAATGTAGGTTAAAATGTCAGAGGAAAAAATGCCAGAGGAAAAAATATTTGAAGAAAACAGTTTATTAGAGGAAAAAAAATGAAAAAAAATATAAAAAAACAGTTTATTACTTTACTAAAAGCATGTTTAGATACATAAGACTAAATATTTAGAAAATTTATCATAAAATAAATTTAATATAAAATAAATTGTATATACATATTGAAAAAGTTAATTAGAGGAAAAAAATTAGTAGCAGATTAGTAGCTTGCTGTAAAATATATGATCAAAGAATGTATATTTTATTTTATGATAAATTTTCCAAATATTTATTGTAA
>JAYJLZ010000020.1:0-66121 GCA_036873915.1 Tubulanus ruber | reverse complement strand
TACCATCCATTCGCGCACCAGGAATATGCACTTTTCAAGTTTGACTTTAGCCTCTGTATAGCTAAGTATGTCTGATGATTTGAAAGTTATATATAACTGTGTATCATCAGCATATAAATGGTATTGCATATGATGCTTTCGCATCAGACGCCCAAGTGATGCTGTGTACAGAGTAAAAAAGGTAGTAATAGCGCTGTCCGTTTCTGTACCACTTTCGTAGTAGGAAAAAAGGACACCACTAAAGTAAGTGTCGTGTATATTCCTAAGAATATATCTCATTCAGCGAAAACCGTAGTTTAAAAAATAGGGAGATAAAAAATGACTTTTAAACGAATCCAAAGAAGGTTACCTTGTATTCAGATATCAAATCTTCCACTTCATTCGAATGTAAAGGAATCTTGAATACTTGTGACAGCTGTACCTCTTTTTCAGATAGCCAACTGTCAGTGCTTAGAAAATGAGACCAATAGTTTTGTCGAATTTTCACAGCGTCTTCAAGATAATGTAATTTAACTAAAGCGGCGTCGTTGACTTTATGGTACTCTATGTGTAAATGTTGAAATTTTTGTTCAATAGTTTGGCGATGTTTCTTATCCAGACTCTTCACAAGTTGTTGTACGTTTTGTCTCTCTGTGTCAAAGTTTGATTTTGTGCGGTCGAGTTCATCCCGAATGAACTGAAAAAACGAGGTTTTTTATTGCAGTACTGTATATATTACTGCTGTATTCATAACGATTAACATGTTGAAATTAATTTAATGACGTGTACATGCCAATAAAAAGCTTTTATGAAAATAATGTTGTTCAAAGTGTTATGAAACATAATGCGGTACCTTGATTTCATCTAATTTTGCTTGGACTCCTTCGATTTCGAAACTAAGCGTCTCTTCTCGGTTAATGATAACAACTTTATCTGCAAGCCACTGAACGTAGCTATCAATTTCTTTCAAGAGATCATCATAACTGCCAAGTATTCCTTCAACTGCTTCTAGCTTAAACTTTGTAGATGTTCGCACGCCGATCAGTTTCTGTTCAATTTCACTGCAAAAAGACACTATGAAATTGAACGTCTTTCTTACCAAACGAAATCATTGTGTTAAGCGAATGTTAAACAGTTCATACATACGACTGAGAATATGTGACAAATAAGAAAAAATCATTTTTCTATACTTGTACCAACATACATATTGTGTCACTGGATTTTTCCTGTTACATAGTGATGCATCAAAAATATCAAAAAGTTACTTTAATCATGAAAATATAGATTCATCCTTTTATGAATTGATATAGATTTGTAACCAAACAGTATATATATATTAGAGAATAATTATAATAATTACCTGATATGATTTTGAACGATTTCCTTATCGTAATCGCTAACAGCAACTTTAACTAAGGCCGCTTTTTCATGCAGGTCTTCGACATCCTGAGCCAATCGGTCGGCGGAACTTTGAAGTTTCTGAAACACAAATTACAGGTTACTTTATAAGAACACATTATCATGCCCACATAAAATATTGGGAAAAAAATCCAAGTATTGTTCCCTGGTAATGAATATTTCTATCTCGTTAGTTACGCATCCTTCCAATATAAATTGAAAACAGAACCAACAACAACCTTACAATGCAAACTGTAATATACTGATAATACCGGATATTGCACATTAGAAATGTGAAACATGAAAAAATGTGTAGGTTTGGCTCCTCGCAGAAAAATTATAAACAAGAACCACTATCAATAAGCAGCACAAAAATTACATTTCGGAAACTGAAGGCGGCATCTACTACGTCCGGACAGGGAACAATATGTCTGCTGCAAGTACAACAACCGCACATGTTGTCTGTTCCAAAATCTTCTAGACTAAAATTTGTCTAACTAATGAGCCACATTTGACCCCAGAACAATCCTGCGTTAAGCCTCTCCGTATCAACGGATCAATAAATAATGCGAATGTAAACGTTTAGTTTTGAGTCATATCCAGGTGTGTATCGACGGCTCGTTTATTTTATATCGCGTGAAAGGTAAATTATTTTCGCCGTCGTGTTTCCAGAAGTAAACCATTATAAACCATTTATGCGTGTCTGATTAAAAGTGCAATTGTAATTTCCAATAGTCATATCAGAAATTGCAGTTATATAAAACAAGTGGCGTTTGTGTGGAACCATCAAGCAGACGCAAACCCATCAATCACAACAGACATAAGAGGACCAAAAATATGTATGAAAGGGCATCAACTGGTGTAATAATCACACGGTGGTCATTCTGTAATCAGCAAAATCAATGAAATCAATTTTTACAGACTGATTAAAAGCTGTCAAATATAACATTCACATGAGCAATAACATATTTGAGTTCTTGCGAAATGTAAAAATACATGTTCACGTAATACGTAAGTTTAAAAACATAAATCTTAAAAACCCGCTTCGATTCTTAGCTAGATACCTTGTAGGAGAGTGTACATTCATGAGAATCATATTTAACAGCCAAACGGACAATATAAAACACTCGACAATGTGGAAAACTAACACAATTTTATATTTCTAATATTAAAGAACTGTGTTTTGTTTTAAAAAATTTTAATTTTCCATTAATTTAACAACGTTAATATCATTAACTTACGCCAAGACTAACCACAAAATGGACATTGAACTCTGAATTATATTTGCACGTTTTATTTCTATTCAAAATACGATACCTTCTTAGCCTTTTTGTAAGAAAATTTTCTGCCCAACGACTTTTTCTTCATAGTCTTCTGTTTTGACAACCGTGCGCCCATACTTGCATGTAAGCGAGTGAAATCCCGTATCAAATAATCACATCATCCGGCTCAAAAGTTCTAATTAACAATTTGACTTGAACCCAACGTTAATTATCTTTAAACTTCAATTTTTTCCACATCGCTAAGAAGCACATATTCTATCTTAACAGTTAACAGATACGTTTTGACGTTTTGAATGACAATCCAGTGTCCATTATCTGACTTGCACAGAACTACCGAACGATTAATATTTAATCATGACAGAATAATAATCGATGTCGTATCCAATGAATGTATTTGCTGAATTAAGTAGCTCGATGGATAAATGTTGTAACGTTAGCTAGAATTAATTCACCAACACAAAATTCACAATTTACTACATCATGTAAGTATAAACCCGTTACTCGGTAAGTAGCGCTGGTAAGCGATGAAACATTATGTCAAACACTAGAAGCGAACATTTGTCAAACTTTATCGAACTTTCAGACGTCACACGAAGCAATCGTGAACTAAAAGTGACCAAATAATCTGACACAATACGTTAGTGGACATATGCAATAATATGCGTTTCGAGAGAGAAGGTACTCTCTGCGATTTCGACAAATTCTACAAGGAAAAGATTGACCAAACATCAACGACGCTTTTAAACTGTTTCACAATCACGGAATAAAAATTATATATTGATACAAGTTTATTTACGGTTTTGTCAAATAGGGGGTCGATTTTACTGTTCATAACTTCAGTAGTTAGTATTTATTTAATACTATTCAACAACACACAAAAACTATCCTTAGACTTTCACAATAACAGTTTTCTGAATTTACGTTTTTAAAGATCTAGCGAGTGTGATTTAGTGTATTCAGTTACAGTAGAAAGATAACTACGGCTTAGTTTTGTGTTTTCTGTAATCCTGGCTCTTCGTAGCACTTGCAAACGAATTTCAGAACTCTTTAAAAACATCTTTAATACTACACTATACCTTGTTTTCTTAAACAGCAGCATTTGGTACGAGTACTGATTGACACTTTAGGGTGTGTCCGTGCACTTGTTTTTATAGATTAAAATTATTATATGAAAATACCTTTAACACACTTTTAATTAGGGATCCATTACATATACTGCATACCGATAAAAATGTCAAAACGTGTCAATTCGCTGGTACATGTAAATTTTATAAAAATGTATTTTACACCACTTTATGCCTAATCAAGATTATAAAATAGTCACGCATCCATCTTTGTAAGGTTTTGTTTGAAGAAACATTATTTATACACAGTTAAGATTCATTAATGGAGGTTAAACATTTAAATCCCCCAAGGTTGTTTTGCTATAGCACTAAAAAAAATCATAAAAATTAGTGGTTAAAAAGCATCATAGATATATTCTTGTGTGTTATTCTATAATTGTCACATAATTTTGAAAACTATGCTAATTCTATTATTAATTCACTAAGAATATATAATATAAGAATATATAAACTAATTTTATATATAGTATACATATACATCATTGAATAATTCAGTTCAGCAATTTTGGTTCATTTTTTTATCTTTGCATAATTCAATAATCAAATCCAAATATTATTTATTAAGTAATTATAGAAATGCAAACCTTTTAATAAATAAAATTTGTTAACTCCATGCTTAATAATCCACACTCTTTAGATGTCCAATATGTATCTAACACACGCACATGCCATTTAATCAAGTAACTTTATAGGTTTAATACGCTTTGCGGTTCTCCAGAGGCTTGTCGGTGCAAAACAAAAGGCTGAAAACATTATTTGGCGGTCAATTTTAACACGCCACTGATTTCTAATCACAGCAGTACTGTATATAAGACACCTATCGAAATAATGCCAAGCCTGCGATATAGTGACTGGCATAAAAACCTAGTAGAACAATTGGTGCAAATTGTTTTTTGAATGCGACAGCAGAAATTGAAACCGCAGTATGTTTTAATAAGGATCCACAATTCAATAGGACGCCACATTACTTTTACAAAGCATTTACGTGTGGCTCAAAGGGAAAAAATAACTTTCGTTTAGCTTTTTGCAAGGTTAAACAAATGCCAAGCAGGTTATTGAAAGAGTTTATAGTAAATAAAGCAACCAATTATATGACTATAGATTACGCATAAATCATAAACTATAGCTTCCTACTTCTCAAGATAGCAGCCATTGACTAATAACCTTTTTAAGAAAATGATTAAAATATAATTTTAATTACTGATTGAAGCCAGAGCTTTAATTAAATCAAACAATGATTGAAACTTCAACGAAAACAAATTCAATTCACGATTAAGATATATTTTTTTATTCTAAAAATGGCACACTTGGAAGTTGTTATGAGCCGATACTAAAATACTGAACATAACATCATTTTTCTTACTACATTATTTCAATTTCATGGAACGCTAATCGATCCTTTGTTTCAAAATGAATTTTTTTTATTGTCCGATAAATTACACAAGTGCACAAGTTTATTCGAAAATTACGATTTTTTTCGGATTTTTATCTCTTTGTATCATCATTTATTACACTAAATAAAGTTCCAAAGTTGGGCGAAACCACAGTTAATATTTCATAAAATGCTATTTTCGAGCTAATATGTAGAAAAAGTTATGCGAGATATAAGATATTAAATGGCTTTTATGGGCATAATTTTCTGGGTTTGAAGCCTTAAAGAATCATGCGAATATTGAGTAGAATAAACTGACAGTCATAAACCGATTTCTCATGAATGTCGGTAGTATCATAGAAATATAATAAATAGTTACATCTACGAGCAATCACTAAACTTTGCCGAGCAATCACTAAACTTCAGAGATTGCTTGTAGGTTGGTAGTACACTGTATTGCGTTCGTACTGCTACACAGGTCACGAAAATAAACCGCAATTGCTTTCTCTCATAAAACTAATCCTCTGTCAAGCTTTGCGGTCAATGAGAAATTCAGGTGCCCGATATACAAATATCCACCTGATGAAGTTAATATAAATTATTAGCAACAGTCTTTCAAACAGATCAAACTTAGTATGCAAGTACTATCTATTTTCAATTACCAATATGCAACTGACATCCGGTTTTTTGTATCTAACATAATATTGGCTTGGAATTTGCCGTATGCTAATGAATCATTGTCAGGAACAACAGCCTAAAGGCTTAACATACTTTTTAGCACGATTTCGTAAATAGACCGCAAAGGGTTTCTTTTTTAAGGACTATCGCACAATAGCTCGAAACATACTGGATAAATTAAAGAAGTGAATTGTGCATATTCAGTTTTTCTGAACAACTTCAATCTTATTAATAATACATTTAAGTAGATACTATGATAAAAGCCGAAAAATCCTCAGTGTCGGGTGCAAAAAAAAAACAAAAAAACCATTCCTATCTTGTAAAAAAAGTTCAACAGATATAAGTTTTGTTTAATGAAAAATAAAACGTTGCTAGTGACACGACGAAAAATAATCATAGGCTGCCTACGAATAATGATTCAAGGTAGTTGGGATTAAGATAGAAACATTTTAAAAACAGATTGATCAAAATTAATGGAATGCACAATTCTAAGAATGAAAATAATAAAACATTGAAGAATTATTAATCACTGATAACAATTCAATCCGACACTAGCCTTATTAAACTTATGTTTCTTAGAACACATATTTCAAATATAAATTGCCCAATACATGTATATTTTGCATTTTTACATTACATGTACTTAAATTGATACTTATCTAAAATTTAAAAAAATATAAATTGGATGGAGCCGAAATAATGCTAGCTTTCAATAAATAACGTTATCTTAAATAATAAATGTACAAAGAAATGGGTGCTTAAAAAATAATAATACGCATAAAAGATACATCCGCCATATATTAATAATTAGGTAGCCTAAGGAATGTGCAATGATGGCCTCATGCCGTTATGCATTACTGCCCACGATTTTCCAGTCCGCTATGAAGCAATGAATCAATAGATATTGTCAGGGGCAATTATCCTAGAACCATAAATGACCAGTCACGAATGGCCTATCGATTTTACACGTTTCCGAAGCTTTACAATATCGTGATGTTCGCGTCACGTGTGTTTCGTCACCGATATTACAAGTATATGAACTAAACTCTTCTCAAATAAATAATGGATTTTGAAGACCCCGAAATCCACTTTAGATATTGAATAACAATCAAGTATAGTATCGCGTTTACCAACCACCGAAGTGCACTTTCGAAACAGTAGCAAGCAAAACCAAAATTCAGCCATATAATAATGGGCGTATTGAAATGTCTGGATATAATATTATTATGTAAAATATTTAGCTTGAATGCCATTAAAATTGTACAGTGTAAATTTCTACGTAGATAAATCTAATTCTGCGCTTTGTAAAATTGTTAAAAGTCGATATATTCGGAAAACCAAGGTAAATAAATCTAATTTTTTTCGGCATCATTTCAATGGTTTTCTATTACGCATGAACCCTAAGTTGGTGCGATACGATGGAGACCCGTTTAAAACTTAGCATCCTATTTGTAAATATCATAATTTGAGGCACAACAACGCTCACCCACACATCATGAAGGTTTGAAATGTGTTCTAGAAATCAATTCGCGAGTACTGAACGTTAGTCAAATCGTTCATTAACCAACGGTTAAATACACATGTTTTTTTAAATGAATGCGAAATTTTTTTTATAAATTATTCTTTTGTACGCGCGGAAGTCTTTTTTAAAAATAATTTTATACAGCAAGAATTCCCCTTTAACCAATGTGCCCTCGTATATATTTTACTGTTCGTTTTAAAACGACGAACTTAATAAAGATGCTTTCGGAACACTTTTAAATTTCAAATTTCGCCTACCGTATTGACAGCGGAATACGTCGTTGTGCCCTTCAAAAATTCGGCAAATACATTTTGTTATATATTTGGTGTCTATTTATTATTTCATGTATTCTAAAACCTTCATTCAATCATTGATCTATCTTTATAGATCCATGAATTAATAATAGAGGTCCGCTAAAACGAGCAAAATTATTCCAGTTTATTTTTTTACACGTGCTGCCATCTACCGAGAAAAGACCATACTTCGTTCATCAACAAATAAAAACAACATATAGTTTTCCCCATTAATTTATTGAAAGGTTAAAAGGCACTTTTATATAATTTAATAACTTATCAGCATTAGATATCTACATTATCTACATTTGCATCATTTATCGTCTAATACTGCATAGGGATGAAACATCCACTTACTAATTAAGAATAACATAAAAATAATAATTATTATTATAAATATATTACATGTACTTTCAAAACTATAACAACGATAATACATCTTATATAATATATTTTTTGTTCGATTATAGTAAAAACCTCCTTAAGCAGAAAGCTAAATAACATAACAAAATCTATTTTAAGTACAATTTGCGCAGAATTAAATATTATTAATGCTTTTTTTACAATATAATATATAACATACAAACACTATATTAAAACAATATGAAAATAAATTTATAATTAAACAAAATCTATTATATCTATTTGGCAACAACATTTTTATACAAAAATGGACGGAATAATGAATAAAAATTCATGAAAAAGCAATAAATTATTATCTAATCTACATTGATTACAAAACACTAGATCAACAACTTTTTAACAAATCACAGTCTTCTTTGACAATATTTTTTGATTAAAATCTAAATTTAAAACTAAAGACCTAATATAAGATACTAGACATTGTGATAAAAATATGCCAAGCGCTACTGTTTTATCAAGCAAATAGTGGCCACTTAGCTCTAATATTAAATATACTTAAAAAACAATTAAACGCGTAAAATTTAAAACATGATAAACACTAATGATAAATCCACGATTATTAATATGAATATCAATCTACCTCCTAAGAATATGGACAGAATAAATTAAATATTCTTTTTAAATAATATTTCAAATCACATGATGGTCGATATAATTTAAAACTTGGAATAAAATAATCAAAATAACATCAAGTGATAATTAAATTATTAAACATATCAAGTGATTTTTGTTTTGAACAGATTCATGAATATTACACATGGAATGTATCGTATGTTAACAAGAGGAATGGTTAATAACTTACACAAAGTTACACAATAAATATCCACATTGGAACAGAAAGTACAATGAAGTAATTCATGCAATCTAGAAACCTCAGAGAGTTATTTTTCAGAAACTCATTTCTTTCGGCTCTACACTACGTTACATGTGCTTTCACTCAATAAATACGATGAATTATAATTTCTAAAAAATCCTCTAATAATTCCTAATAGCTGATTGTTAAGAGGTAGCAGCAATCCCATCGTTGACAATACCTATTAATATAATTACTTTCGATAACTGGAAGATGAGTAATGCGTTTTTGGTTTATTTGCGTTGGAAGACAGATCACCAAATTGTTACGTTCTCGAAGTACCCGGTAAGCAAGTAAATTTAAGTGAACAGGTCTGAAGGGAGGACCACCTCCCTTTCAAGATGAATGTCGCAGCGATGAGAAAATTATTTAAGCAGCCGATTCCACGGTGAACATGTATCTCAAGCACAAGTACGCTAATTTTTATAATCCCTGATGATAAGTTAATCTTTGTTAATTATATGTACCTTGTTTCTACAAAGTTATCTGATAATATTCATATATTCATCAGTATAAACATCAAAAACATCAAATACACCGCTATGTATGCGATAAACATCAATGATACATCTTTACAGCACATTTCCATTTCCAATACATAACGACAGAAATAAAATGCATTTATACATAGAAGCAGCTACATACTATAAGTTAAATCATAGCGATCAACGTACTTCGTGGGATAAAGTATCCTTCATTCTCTCCGAGATTCGTCGTAGCTCGTTAGCTTTACGCGACACGTTCTTCAGATCATGGTCGATGTTCGACACAAGACCGTGGTCGACGATGTCGTATTTGTCGCGTGGGCTACCGGTATACGGACTTCTCGGTCTGCGAGACTCCGGCTTTTTTCCATAATCTCGAATGAAATCTCTAGTGTCGACATTATTCTTTGGCAAGCTTAGCGTTGATGATCGATGGGACGGAGCAGGCGGGGAAACATACTGCTGCGACTGGACGGGATACATCGGTGCAGGTGTGAATATAGGTGTCGCCATGGTATAGGATGGCACTAATGGCGGCGGTGACGAGACAGTACTAGCACGATCACGATCAGACTCGTAATTGCTCCTAAGGCTGGCGCGGGACGATGGACGTGATGGTGGACGGTACTTATCATATTCGCTGAACGGCCTCGAAGATCCGCGAGCCGCCGGACGTTCTCTGGACGGTTCACGTTCTGGTCTCGCTCGAGAAGCAGAACTGGAGCGGTGTGCAGACGCTGGACGGCGCTTAGGTACTGATGTGTGCGCGGGGTCTATGGCTCTTAATGGCGATGCAGAGTAACCACGGTGGCTTGGAGATTCGTAGTCCTTAGTCGGCGGTGAATTACGCGATGGACGTGAACGACTATTATCTCGAGGTCTGTAAGGCGGTATACTAGCGTCATCGCGACTGTAGCGATCATTGAGAGGATCGCGTAAACTGTCATTATGGACTGGTGGCTTTATCCAAGGTTTAAACGGTTTATGATCATGGCCACCTCCGCTGGAGAACCCGGAATCTTCGGCAGCGGCTTTATTGTGATCAGCGAGTTCACTGTTCATGTTCTTGATTGTGTCCAATAACGATTTGAGAGCTTTACCACGAGGGGTTCCTTTGGATGGGTCGATATCGTGTGGTCTTATTCGACCTTTGGGAGTCTGAGTTCTGGCGTGAGATGGCGTTTGCGTTGGTGAATCAACAGAATTCATATATCCAGCGACATTAGTTTGAACACCGACATGTTCCGGAGTCTGTGTATATGCACGCTTCGGAGTCTGGGTCTCGGTGTCGTGAATGGAAGGAGCATACCTAGACGACAGAACATCGGAATCTGTATCGGATTTCTGTTGGAATTTATTCCAGGGTTTGCGACGTTGCCATGGCTTCTTCGTCTGTGTGCCAGCATTATTTGGAGTTTGCGTGCGACGATTTCTGGGCGTCTGCATGCTGAAATTACGAGTATCAACGGGCTCTCTATCTGAGGCCCACGCAGAAGATTCGTCTCCGTCGTCGTAGAGCTTGTAACCACTCCCTTCTAGACCATTTACCATTGGAGAAACGGAAGTTGGCTTTGCCAGGGGACTTAATCGCAAATCATCAACTGAATGCTTCAGACTGCTTACCTGAGCAGCCATGGCGTCCAATTTCTTTTCGAGACTATCACCAGGGCTTCCGCCACGGGGAGGCTTCTTGTCTGTTTGGGCACCATGCGTGGAACGGTACAAACGTTTACCAGTTTGGCTTGCCATGTTGTCGATTGGAACAGTTTGTGAGCTAAAATCAAACGTTGGGATGTCACTAGAATTTATCAAACTAGTTGATCCTGGACGAATTGGTCGTAGTCCGAAGTCGGTGGAATCACCTAAAGCAGCATCTACAAGAGTCGACGGACGAGCTGGGCTGGAGAACCTTCCAGGAGACAATGAACTAAATAATTCTCTGGACGGGGTGACACGACCAATTCCAGTATCGTCACTTCCGTAAGTATTGCGCTTCGGCGAAAGCGACCTGTCACGTGGTTTGTCAGTGCTACAGCGATATGGCCAGAACTGCTGTGAAATCCCTGTATGATCTCCGCTATTCCTTAGTCCACCGGGACCGCGCTCGTAACCATCGCCACTAGAATAACCAGTCCGACTCGGCGGACGATCGAGAGCTGACGAATAATCAGGCCTCAGTAGGTCGTATACTGACGAGGAAGGACCTCTCTTTGCGGCGTTAAGTTTATCGGCCTCTGCTTTCTTCAATTCGGATTCAATATCTGGAGAACTCTTACGACGTCTTAGCATAGACAACGGTGTCTGGGTGGCGCTGTTGTGAGGAGTCTGCGTGGATGTATCATGCAGATTCAAGGCATCAGCCTGTATGGATCAAAGAGGAAGGTATATTACATATATGATGTACGACAAATTTACATTTTTCAAAAACGAATAACGATTAACGACAATTCTTTGAGTGTATACCGCAAAAAAAAAGATAGTGAAGTTTCACAGAGACTGGTTATGGAGGATAAGAAGCTACGGAGATTTCATTATTGACTCGGTATAGATTTACAACCGTTTAAAGACATAATTTGATCAGTTCATGATTATCGTACCCTTATAAGGAGAATTTTTAAAGTTAATTTGGGTCTGTATTCAAATTTTCATGAAAGATACATATTGGGAGACAGTTTGAAATTAATTTTAGATATAATGCACAAATTAATTACGCATATGAAAGGAAGGACAATAGGAAGCAGGACGTGCAGATCGAGATCATATATAAGCTTATACCAGAAGCAAATAAAGACGTTTAGGCTTTTAACATACGTCATCTTATTACAAAATACGAAATTAATATAATAAGCTGGGAAACGTCAATCGTATAGAAGACACTCCTAAAATTTAAGAATATTTCTGTAGTTAGAATAGGAAAGTCGACAAAGTTAGAAGATTGTCGTATTATAAAGATATCCAGGGTTAGAAAAATAACTACTGTGTTACGTTGTGATAAGAGTCATTGGATAGAAGACACTCGAGTTAGCAAGCGATTTTGATAAATATAAGGTTTTTAAAGTTAGAAATCACACATAAACGCCTAAAGTCCTGCTCGACTAGACTGTAGAATGAATTGTATTAGACACGTTCAATCAAGATTACCAGTAACATGGCATAAAAGAATGTGAGACAGCGAGGTGTATGTTACGCGTTCATTAATTTTGCATTCTTTTTGTGTCAGACACAAAACCAAATTGTATCACACTAAATAAAGGAAAAAAATTCCAACACAGTAATGTATTCTTCACTTTATCGAGTTATTTATCAAACCTTTACAGCAGATTAATCTAATTCAATCTAACAAAGAGTTCCGTAATCATATCGTATATTTTTCGCAACGCACGATATCATAGCTATGTTAATATTGAATAACCTACAGCCAAATCTCGACAAAAAAACGAATACAAATACTCCGATCATAAGTCACCCACCTGGTTCAAAAACGAACTAACTTCCAAATTTAATTTGCAATGATGACAATAATTTTCAGACAAACACTGCATTTTCAGCGCCAACGTCAACTTGTTATCCACTCTAAGCAAAACTCAGATAAAACCAAGCTAAACGCCAATTCATCGATCGACCGGTACCTGTTATCTACTGCAAACAGACATTTCAAATTTGCACTACGAAATTTGAATGATTGTTTTTTTCGGAGAGAGAAGATCATTTGATCGATAACCATGGAGTTAGCCGCTCGACTAAAAATCTAAAACCTTCTCGTTCATTGTGTTGATCACGTTTTTTACAGCTAGTTACAGCATAAGATTGTCACAATAAAGCATAAAGATAATTAAAAATGCATCAGATATTCAACGCTAGCAGAATAAGTGAAGAGAATGGCTTTATGATACGTCGTCATGACAGCTAGTCATTAATTATGCAAAACAATAATGTCCAACCGATAATTGCTGAAAATTTCATGTTTAGTTTATATTTGTTGAGCATGTATTCAGATATACGAGCAACAGAGTTAATATTTCCAAAACGTTAAAATGGTCTATAATATCCACTATGGATGAAAGTGTCAACTATTCTTACCGCTTTTAGTAATCTCGATAATGTCCCTAAAATTAAACTTAAAGTTGCTGTCTTAACTTCACCAAAATTAAGCAGGTATATTACGCGAACTGAAAGGTTAAACTCGAAATTTACTACTCAACAGGTTAAGTCCCGCACTGCATGTATTTGTAAATTGTGTATGTAATTGTATTTGTAGTTTTTGTATGTGTAAATAAAAATCAACATAAAATGAGTTACCTGTGAGGTCTATACTAGACGAGATAGTGCTTCGATGATCAAATTGTCGCGAAGTCCCACTTGATAATGTTTACCGAAGATAACTGCCTGCGAGCTTCTATGAAATGCAATAACGACTGAACCTGTGCGCCCCCGACTGATTATCATTTCAATGTCGCAAAATAACCGACTTTGCAGCCACACTCAAACTATTCATAATAATTAATGGCCATTACGAACCTAATCGAGTTCTATTGAAATCAAGTCTGGAAAATGGCATTTATACTTTATTATCATTATAAACAAAAGTCCTATGATACAAATTTCCCACATTCATCATAAATTAAATTACATGGATCGTTTTCGAGTACTATCTACGTTCAGGTTGTTATACGCTATTATTATTCCAAGGTTTAACGAAGCGAATTTATTCCACGGTGCGAGGCTCAATGAGAATAACTAGTCTCGCTATACTAATCAGATTTTAGGACGCTTCTTAACATGTGTGATTATCGTCACATCCAAGCACTCAAAGTCCCATTTATCAGTCTGAAATCGCTTTTAGCTCAATAGTGATCTTTGAACAATTTATAAAGCTTAGGCATTAACACCCATACAAAAAAAATGAATTAATCCAAGGTATATAATAGCACAATTAACGCTGTTACAGTATTAACTTAAATGTCTTATTATTATGGAAATAAATAAAATAAATCTGAAACCCATACTAGAATCCTACGATACCTACATTATTACTTTAATCCTCAAGTGCCCTCGTCAACATAAATACAAAAATAATCTGCAGATGAAATTGGAAATTTTTCTTTTAACACTGTTTATGTTGAAATAATTATCACCTAAAGCCGGCATGCATCTAAATTTTCCAATGGCAAAGACACCTACTGATTTCCTTTGTGAATGAAGTTATGCCACATTCGTACACCAGACTATTCCGTTTGAAGAAACTAAATTCCCACGCGATAATTCACCCTAATAGTTCGTGCAAAGGTGTGTCTAACCAACGAAAAAATAACTCAACCAATGAAAAATAACTCACACTACGACAGATTTAACAGAGAATAACTCACTCTACGACAAATTTAACAATAAAGTTAAGGTTTTAACCAAAACAGGAACATTCTGCGGTTTCCACAGTCTGGCGGCATTCCTAACAACTGAATGTGCGAATGAAGACGTATAAAATATGGTAATCGTCAAGTCTAAAAATTGTAGTTACCTTCCATATTGCTAGAAATCATTTCGACTGTCGCGACGACACGTCTGTCACACGGTAAAGACAGAACAATCTATGTTTCCAAGCTTGGAGACAATGAGAAACATCGACACGACAGCTTTTATTTTAATAATGTTCGCTTTCTCTTCGAGGCATCCGAAATGTGTAAAGAGTCTTCTCCGCGTCTTGTCAAATACTACCGAAGGCCTTAATTCATATAGAACCTGTACTTACAGCACAGGTTTACCAATATAGTGAAAACAATATTTGTCGAGCTATATAGGAAATAATGCGCGAAGCAAATTTTTACTTGTAAATGTGTGACTAATCGGCTACACAAATATAGCTGCAGGGTCGCAATAAATACGAACACTGTACCGTTCAAATGATGACAATACAACTCCTAATGTTCCAGTACCCGCAACGTTAAGGCACGCAACAGGAAATTATGTTTCATGCACATACAAAGAAAACTCATTATTCGACAAAACTTGACAGTATCGCATCAGCAATCGACATAAGTCGTTCCGGTAGAAACAATATTGGTGGCGATATAAATCCTTGAAATATTGTGGGTTTGATTTCAATGACATTTCTATGACAAGGTTTTATGATAGTACCTACTTCAATGAATGCATCATGTCGATTTTCATCTACATGGTGTATTACATCTTTTGTTTTGGCATTTATCCAAAACGTATTCTCCGTACTGGTGGTTGCTTGGAAACTTATATGAGCCCAATGGGGATCTAACTGTTTTTTTGTTCGTAGCGACGGGTGACGTGGTAATTAAAACTGTTTCATGCAACAGGTCATAACACAGACGAAAAACATAACAAAAATGCGCCGAACAAAAGTTTGTATAAAAACTAGGATTTAACAATTTTATAATAAAAAGTTCCAATTAAAACCTCCTGACTGGTAGATGGCAGCGAATTTACAACAAAATATTCCAAACAGCAATTAAACACATTATACAACAACAAAAAAGCATGCGATTTTTTTACAATTTCTGAATTAAAACATAATCCAAGATACGTTCGCCCTTAAAAATATTTTGTTTATGAAGATGCTGGAAGACAATTAAATATTTTCTTCACAACGAAACGATTATCAAACTGTTTCCACTAACAATTTCAGTTTACTGACTATAAAAAATTTTAGCTATTATTTAAGGAAGCATTGTTATTGAGAAAAGCAAACTAAAGAAAAATGAAGCAAAAGAGTGAAAGCTTGGTTAATTAAACCTTGGAAGAAGTACTATAGCATAGTAGTTCCTCCAAGATTTTACAAATAACTGTTAATGAATAATAAGTATCATTTCCAGCCTCAATTTGCTTCTGGTATGCTTGCCGAAGCTTATATACCAACGGATAACGACTCATTAGTATCAATCGCGCACAGCAATTGAAAACGGCTGATTGATAGATCATTAATTTGGTATGGTGAAAATTGAAATGAATAATTTACTGAGAAATCAAGGAAAAATTGCGTGTTTGTATATGCGCAGTAAGGCCACACTTTTTTATTAGTTGGATTACGGATTTTACAGGCCAAAAACCTTGTAGGAGGGACGAGAATAAAAACAAAAATAAAATTCCCATTTTTGGATTTTATTTAGTATAACTCCTTGCCCTTTTAAAACTGTCACCGAAAAATACAGATATTCTTTCCCGTCGTCCATCTTTATCCATATGCATGCAATAATTTTCGTGTCGATTGTTAAAGAGTTGGTTGAGGTGGCAACAAACACAAGACATTTCTGAACGGCGGCGTGAAATTTGTATACCGACGAGAAAAAAAATACGGGTGTTATAGAAATTTGGTCGGCGGGGAAAAAAACTAACGAAAAAAAGGCCGTCGGGAATTTTATTTTTTTTCCACTTTTTCAAAAAACTTGTCGGCGGATCCGTAATCCAACTAATTAACAAAGTGTGGCCTAAATGCAACTGCTTCAAAAATGGGAGCCAAATTTAAATATTTATGAGCATTTCGATTATTCCACACGATATATTCCAATTATATTTAATTGTCGTATTGGTACCTATACATTATCAAATATTTCGCAAAACACTTAATCATAAATCGTAAAGTCAAAGAAAAGATTAATAGTACACTGTATACAGTATGCCAATTTTTTTTTATCGACGATTCAATTTCACATATTCTAATTTCAGCATCGAGAAATTAGACGATGATTTTAGTAAAACAACAAAGCTCTATTTCTTTGACTTCGATACGAGAAATGATTTTTTAACTTAAATGATAGCCCCTTCTGTACAGCCAACACATTTGCAAGATTGGTGTACGGTACCGTATATGTAACACTTCATGAAATAGAACCGTAAAATCATAACATGAGCTTATGTATGGCATATAAAGAAGGGAATTTCCATCGAAATACAACAAATATTAAGCAAATTCTGCCACAACATTCGTTCACATTGCAGCAGGATTTGAGTGTACTACTAAGAAGATGCAATTTCACTTACCTGCAGCCTTTCAGAATTCAAAAGAGATGCCTCATCAGGTTGAATATGTTCAAGTTCAATTTCCATTTCTTCCACTTCTCGTCCAACTTGACCACGCTTTTTGTTGTAAGCATTTCCGTTTTCCAGTTCATCTTGACGTTTGTGCATGAGATTCTGTACGCGTCCCAGAAGTTCTTCGTAATCATCTTGCTGGGCTTTGATAACAGGGTCACGGAGCGAGGGGTCATGCTGAGTTAGATTTTTATGCTTTGTTAACATATCATTCAACATTCGTTCCTTCGACCGGATTTCATCTTTCAAAGCCTGAAATCGAACAATTTCACAAAATAATTTGTTTCAAATTTAAATTTGTTTTTTACTTCAAGACAAACAATAACAAAGTGAATTTAAACGAACATACCTGCATATGAGCTAGCTCAAGTTCACCAGCGTCAGTGTGAAGTTTGGCTGGCCGATCTTCAAGGTCCTTCAACTCAAGTTGCTGAGTACGTAACCAATCACGGAAATTGGCCTTCATTTTGTTCACATCTTCCCATTCTTTGACGATATCGTTCAAGCCATTCACACGCTCATCAACCTTATCAATTAAAACATTTTTCAATAAGAAAATGTAGCTCAGAAAGTCAATGAGTTTACTCAATCAAAGATTACCAGTGCTAAGATGATTTACATGTTCCCTTTATTTTCATTCTATCGTAATTATTTCTACCTAAACAGTTAAACGTGATGATTTTGCTTGCTATAATAAATATAAATTGTATACATCTGTATTGATGTCTAAACTGTGTGCCACTAGCCATGATTGTTAAATAATTTTATTGATATACATGTATCACATTCGTTTAATATTTAAAAAAATCATTTATCTCGTTATTATTAATTTTTAAAACATCATATCGTAGTATAGGCCTAGGTTTAATCTTGCATTGAATTATAATAAATTAAAAATATGTTTAATAATCAGTAAAACAGAAGCTGCGAAAAGCATAAAATAATCTTAATTCCTTGAATCGGACCTTTTTTTAAAATGTGCCACATGATACATGCAGGTTTAAAACAATAAAACTTTTAAAAAAAAATATCAAAAGAATCTTTAAATTACCCTGCCGATTGCATCTTTTAAATTGAAGTTAACGCGATCGGCAAGTCGGTTTACTGAAGAATCTAAAGCAGTATCCATCTTATCTGTATTTTCAGTACTGCCGCCCTGGTTCTGACAGCGATTACCAGTAGCTTGGAGATCCTGCTTATATCCTTGTAATTTCTGCATCATTTCCTATAATTAAAGAATTATTCTAGTTAAGTTCCTTAACAGTAGCCTTTCTCAATTTAACATGCCTGATTTAAGTAACTTTCTCCTTTAAGAAAGATAGTTTAACATCTTAAGAAGATAAATAATCTCAGGTTAGTAGCCAATTTTAAATACCTTCGCCTCGTGCATCTGAATGTGAGCATGTTCAATAGAGTCAGCTTGAGGACGACGTTTTCCAACCCACCAAACGGCTAAATCTTTGTCCATAAACTTCTCTGTCTTATCTAGCAATTGCTGGTATTCCTGCCATTTTTCAAGTGTGTCCTGTAGGCGATCCTGTATGACAAATTTTTGTACCTTACTAAAAAGTATTTTTTATGATATCGAGGTTGACATTTTATCCTCGATTTCTTCATTTTATTTTACGTACGTTGTGGTTTTCAATCTTATGGAAATAAATCACATTTGTGTATATAATGTCTATAATAAGACTGACCACGTGTCACACCTCGAATTAATTTCAGCAGGGAATTCAGCCAAGCATGAAACCATGACAACACACATTCTTATATTCTCAAAATGCTACGAGGCATAAAGTGTCTATGAATACTTTTTTGATCTCTTTACAGTTAAGATTCTATTTTTATTGGGCTATGTTCAATTAAATGAATTATCAGTTCTGATCTGACATGCATGTTTTAGTGAAGTTCTTGAGTTAGTCGATTCAATGATATCGGCACGCGAGAATCCGTACAACCACAAATATCCAGTACATTTGTATTATTTAACGTTAGATCACAGATTATACTCGAGCTATTCTGATTATAAAACATGAAATTTATTGCCATTAAACGAAAAGGCACTTAATCTCATATATTAATACTGTACATAGTTAATTTAAAGTGACTAACCATAAATCACGACACTTGGCAGTAAGTAACAATATTGTTCTACCTTAGCATTAGAAATTAAGATCGTTGGATTAAAAATGATGCATGTTTGAAGGCAAACACAAAAATATTGTTTCTGAGAAAAAAACGCTAATTTACTATCCTGTATATGGCAACTATCAATTTTACATTCTACACAAGGTCGATTGTGATTGGCATGAGATTATTTTACCTTGATTTGGTCACCAGTAGCAGTCAGTGCAGAATAGCTTTCCTGCAAATTGTCCAGTTCATCATTGATAGATGCCGCCAGCTGTGGATTATTGTTGTTATTCTTGATAAGCTTCTCTCCAGTCTTTTTCACTTTATCGATAGTACTCTGATGAGCAGCAATTTCTCGCATTAGACCCTGGAAGTGAACAAAATTAACACTTGAGAATCGAACTAATCTTTCAGATCGAAGGAAGCTTCCATCTACCCGGTAATCAACACGAGAAATTGATATCAAATTCCGTAAAAAGGTAGAATAAGGGAAACTCAAATATATAATTGTTTTCTCACAGCGTGTTTGTCAATCTGTTTCTTTGTCTTCTCCACACTGCTTACATCCAGAGCATTGTGTGACATGACTTGGAATGACTTTTGCAGTATCCATTTCTCAGTTTCTTGCACAGAATCATGATAATTTTGATGTTCGTCATATTTTTCTTGTAACTGGTTTACAATATCCTGACAAAAATAAATAAATTCAGTAAATATTTAGCTTAAACTTTTAGTTTAAAACTACTCATGAGTTAATGTTATGTATGCCTTATACAATTAAATTACCGTAATATAAAAAATACTCACATTGGAGCGCGTTTTTAATCTATCATAGTTCTGAGTCATTTCTCCAATGGACTTGTTAACCTCTTTGTCTGGGCGTGTGGTTTGTATTTGAGATGCAACTTCAGTCAAATCCTCTATTTGTTTTGTGTGATAGTTAATGTCCGTTTGAATGGCCTGTAAACAGTATATCAAAATAATAAAAAAATATCACGATTTAATGTAGACTTCCTCTTGAATAAACAAAACAAAATGGCAGAAAACAACACATCCAGTTTAAATTCTCGAAAACAAATTTCAACCAATATTGGTAATATGATTTGTAAAATCACATCAGTACAACGGTAAATCAATTTCAAAAACATTTATTCGACATCTTCACGAAATATCAAGAGATATTCTTACCTTGTACTTATCAAGTTGTTGTTTCTTATCCATAAGTTCAACTTTCTTTTCTGGATCAGGGAGCAGCTGATTTTCTGTGTCGAGCATCCACTTAAGAATCAGATCATAACACTCTTCATATTCATTGTATTTCAACAATGATTTCTCAAGATTTGTGCTACACACATTAATATTACCATGCAAAGTGTCCCATGCTTCACGCAATTTATCCATCATGCCTTGCACTTTCTTTTTGCCTTCTGGGCTACAGTTACGCATTACCTTCTGCGCCATATCTGCAGCCTTTGCAAGTTTAGAGTGACCATCATCGAGATTAGCATTAATTTCCTAGAAGGGTCATAAAACAACTCTTGTAATTTGCGAAGTTATAAAATTTACCGGTACTATATTTACGTAGCTGCTATAACATTTAATTTTGTAGAAATACCATGATAGAAGGAGTACTATAGAGTGTCTATTTAACTTACTCTGACAGCATCAATTCGCCCTTCAATCTCCTGCCAATCACCAGAAGTATCATTACATTTACTCAAACGATCACTGGCTCCTTCTAACCACTGAGCGGTATCAGCATAGGCAATATCGAAATCACGATGATCTTTAGCTGCCTGTTCCAGTTTGTTTGCAGCATCCTATAAAAAAGGGAAGCAACATTTAGCAAAAAATCGAAAAAAACAAAAATAGGTTATTCTCAACCTAATTTTAAAGAGTGCTTCTAAATGGTTATTAGATTTCATTTCATGAATTATCTCACTTTCATAGAAAATAGAAAGCATAATTTTAAGTAAATCTATCATTCAAATAATCTCAGCCATGCCATTTCAGGGATATTTGGTTTCACAGTCACACATAAAGTGTATTAAAAAAATGTGACACAGCTAAAGATTTATAACAAATCTTGACTTCAGTTCCACTAAATTTTACTATAAAACATAACATGATATTTACATTTTCATTCTGATTTATTAAAATATTTCTACGTCTACGGATCCTATGCTTTCCCGGTAAAGTGCTAAAAAGTTCACGGACATGCGACTCACAAATGCCATGCGTCATGTTGCAAAAGTTATTAATTGAAATAATTCACCAGAATATTCGAAATCAGAAGTGTCGAACTCAGTACCCTACAAACATCGAAAATTTACTAAATAAGTTTTCGAACTAAAAAAGTAAAACTTCATGCTGCATTTAACAGCAATATTTGGAAGTTTTTGTGGCATTAACACGCCGTAGTTACACTAAATAAAAATTAAGGTAGATTACTATTGTACATGTAACGTAAAAAACTACACAGAATTAAAAAATATACAATTCTTTCGATAACATATCTAAACTAGTATGAAACTGGGGTTACCTGGCTAAGGTTATTTCTAAGAAACTTGATACTGTTTATTTCTCACAACTAAGGGGAGGGCACAAAGCAAAAAAAATAGGCACCATAAAGAAAATCAAATTGGATTGTAGGTTGGAGATTTCCAACCACGATAAGTGAGAACACAGGTAACTAATTTCTAGCATTATAATTCTATGAAATGATGTTAACTAGAAGGACGTAGGAATGTTGACAGTTAACTCACATAGAGTGCATTCTGAATTTCCGACGCAAATCATGGAAAAGATTAGAATAAAACTTTCGCTACATTAGTTGACTAATAAATATCTAACGACAAATTACTTCAATCAGTGTTCTCTTTATGCATGCTGTCTTCATGTTTTACTATATATTTAGTTAATAATTAGAGCTTAATTTAAAAACTGGGCAAGTAACTTACAAGTTTACAATTTACCAATATATGCATTAACTATGTAAGTATGGTACAATATGTCTTACCTTGGCTGTCTGCAGCGCAGTTTGATACCTTGTCGATAGCTGCATCATTTCACTTGAGACTTTAGGATCTAAACTGTTTTGGAGAACAGCCTGCGATTTCTCAGTCAAACTGTCAAGATCAGGTTTATGTGATTTAATATCTTCTAATAAAGATTCTAACTGCCTGAACTTCTTTTGCTTTTCTTCAAGTGTAGCATGTGGATCATTCACCGTCTTCAACGCTTGTTCCACTTCCTCAATCCATTGCTTGAAATCTTTCTTTTCATCATTATAATCGACCCACTTCATGACATTGTTCTCTAACTTATGCTGAGCTTCATCGATATTTGCATCCAGTTTATCGTAATCTTGTTGTAGCTGCGCCACATCCTTCCGTAGCTGGTCTTGCATATGTGGAGGTAAACTGTTTGAATCCAAAATTTTCTTGGCTTCATCAAGAACTTGCTTGATTCTATCTTTTTCAGTTTGACAACCCCTTTTGAATTGTTTTAATTCATTGATTTTAGCTTGCACCGCATCTTTATCACCAGACGGTTCACTTAGACGTGTTAATTGCTGCCGAGCACCAGACATCCAATCCAAAGCATTCTGATAGTCACGCTTGTACTTCTCTTGTTCTATAACTTCATCTTCCAAAGTACCAATTTTGTCTTTTACTGCCTTTAATAGTTTTTTGTAGCGCGCATCAGCATTTTCAACTTTGTCATCTGCATCTGGTCCACCCAATTCAGCAAGCTTCTCTTTCAGCTTATCAAGGGGAATCTTATGACTCTCAATATCTTGCAACAAGGCCTGGAAAGTAAAATTACTTAAAGTAGTCAACAGTAGTTAATGACCCAAATTCAATTTTTATTCAATTTTACCTTATATTCAGTATTTTACTGGATAGAAAATAGATTTTAGATAAAACATGTACCTTATATTTATCTAACTCTGCTTTCTTATCTGCCAAATCACCCTTTTTCTTTGGATCTCTATCCAATTTTGCCTCCAAATCTCTTAACCAAGTATCCATTTGCTCATGCCCTCGGTCAAACTCTGCCCATTGAGTCGATGCTTGCTCTAGATTAACTTTTGAATGACTAAGTTCATTTTTCAGTTTCTCGTATTCATTTTTGGCTTCATCAATATCTTTACGGATGATTTTCTTTCCAGTTGCATCAGTGGACGGCATCAAACGATCTCCATAATCTGTGGCACGTCTAAGTTTGCTATGGCCTTGATCTAAAGAGGCTTGGATATCCTAAAAAATAACAAATGTTAAAATTTCAAAAGACTTGCCATTAACTATCTACTACATTACTTTTAATCTTTTTATTCCATATAAACAGCCAAGATACACTTGTTTGTGACAATACAAAAACAATATTATTTCCTAATCATAAAATCATTTAAATTATGCAGCAATATACAGTGTATAATCCTGAATATGTATTAGGCAAAATGATATAAAACATATAGAAAAAGCATTAATGAAATTAGAACATACAAATACTTTTCATGCAAAAAGGTTAATAAACATGAGTGTTTTATACCCTTACTCAGCTTATAAAGGCAACCTGGCAGTACCGTAAAATTAACTCAATTTACTCCAAAATATATACTTAAATTTCAGTAGAATCTAAACCATAAACAGAAGACATCATTTACGTACAAATAAGCAAGCAAATTCATATCAAAAGCCAGCAGTTATGACCAGTTCTGCATGTACATCAAAATTAATAAAGCAAGCAAGTTATATGTGAAGACTTACATCTACGTGTTGCATACACAATTCTACTTCATCTAACCCCTAAATTTGAAATTTATGATGAAAAAACTTGCTTCTGTAATTCAGCATAAAAATGTTCTTGATATTATGTAGATATTCAACAAGACTGAATGACTAAAAACTAAATGTAAACATGGAGTACCGGTATCAACTAAGTAATTCTATATGGTACTAGTTACAAGCTTAGTGAAATAACTTACACGGACAGCAGCCATATCAGAATCTACATCACTCTTTGACCCACTAGCAGAACCAAGTTTTCCCATTTGTTCTTTGGTTTCATCAAGCCATTCAGTGTACTCATCCAATGCCTCTTGGTAATTCTGGTGGTCATTATGCTGAGCTTCAAGTTTCTTAACAGCTTCCTAAATTATGAATTTAAGATAACATCAGAAACAATTTAAGTTTAAAAGACCTTTTAGATAATTAAAACCATAATTAATTTCTAACAATATTGTGCATATCAAAAGATTAAATTATGAATTTAAGATAACATCCGAAACAATTTAAGTTTAAAAGACCTTATAGATAATTAAAACCATAATTAATTTCTAACAATATTGTGCATATCAAAAGATTAATAAACTTCATAGGGATATAGGTTAGGAAACAAAAAATAGTTTTCCTCGATTTTGATAACCGACAGTTCTGTTTTCAGTTTGAAAACATTTTTTGAAGTTTTCTGTAAATTTTTTAACTCGAAGAAAACTAGTTTGTGAGTAAACATAAATAAATAAATCTGTATTATATTTCTTTAATATTCAAAATTGCCTAGAAAGACGTACCAGTGATTTTGAGACTAAACCTTGATATTTAGTAGTCATTTGAGTTATGGCATGTGAAATTCTAGCATCAGCGTTAGTTTCAAGGAGAGCTTGAGCTTTTTTGTTGACATCATCCAATTGTTGCTGATGAGAGAGAATGTCATTGTGCATGTCTTTATATTTCTCTAACTGAGCTTCCTTTCCCTTCAAACTTGTCTGTGGTTCAACATCTTTCTTGACAACTGTTGCTGTATCACTCAGCCAATGATTGAAGTCGGCTGCTGCAGATTCGTAATCATTCCAATGATCGAGACAGTTCTGCAAGTTGTCTTTTGCTTGCCCAAGGTCATCTCTAGATAATTAATAATCAAGATTTACCTTAGTTATTTACTTACAGCTTATTATTTATTACATGTATGAACAGGCTATTGAAGCTCATTTAATTGTTTTCTTACTTACCTGTAATCATTAAAGTCAAGTTTCAGTTGGTCAACTTCTCCTTGAAGACGATTTTGTCCAGTAGATGATGAATTCCGCATTACTGCATCACCATCTGCGATGGCTTTAGCCAGTTTATCATCACCAGCATCAGCAGCAGCTTCGAGAGCCTGAACAGAAAGATAACTAACGATACAATATTATAATGAACTGATAAGAACAACTGAATAAGAGAACTTAAAAATTTAAAGATATTACACTAAAACTTTTTTCAAACCTTAAGCTTTTCAAGTTTGGCAAGAACACTATCTTTATCACCATAGACATCAGAACATGATGCAAGCTTCTCCTGAGCATTGCGTAACCATGTATTAAAACCAATATTAGAATCCTGATATTTCTGATGATCCTCAACCGTTTCCTCATTCTTTTTTACCAAATTCTGCAAAGTAACATGAAGTATTAAAATAAAACTGAAAAAGGAACAATCTAGCAAACACTTACCTTTTTTTAAAATTTAATATTAAAATGTGAAAATATGTTAAGCAATAATCTTTCAATTTATAAAAAAGACTAAAAAGCTAAAAATCTCAAATTTTAAAATCAATTTCAAAACCAATTAATTTTATAAGCATTCTACATGTAGTGCAGTGCAGTCAACGTTGATGGGAAGGTAAAGGTTACATGGATTTGTTTTTTGTGGGATAAAGTGGATAACAATAAACAACAACAATGGCGAATCATGGATATAATTTTATTGCAAATGACATCAAACAGTTCACACTGAAACGAAAAGTTTCAAAGTCACAAATTACCAAAGAACAGAAATCTAAAGTCTACAGAAACTACAAGTCTGTAAAATATCATTTTTTAAGAAATAAATTACCATCAGTGATCATTGAATAACATTTTGATTATATAACTTAGTAAATATGTTGACATATCAATAATTGAATTATGCAAAAAAAATTCATTCAGTAGGATAGCACATGAGGACACCACGTCAATAGCTGTGAATGAAACAAGGACTTTTCTCACATAGTACAGTACCAACATTTAGACAAGACAAGAAGTAATCAAAAATTAAAAGTTATACCTCAACACCTTTCTTGAGAGCATCATATCGGGCAGCTATCTCTGAAACTTCATCACCTACATGGCTACCAGGGCTGCTCTGATCAAGTTCTTGACTTTTAGTGTCCAAGGAATCAAGCATGTGCTGGTGAGAATTGATGTCCTGATGAAGACCCTAAGCAAGAAAAATACAATGCGAAACTCAATCATAATATATAAAAAGAAAATCACATTTAATTCTATCAAATAAAATTAATACATGATTTTTCAATACTTCAATTTTAATCTTCAAAAAGTAACGTGAATAACAACAAATGACTCCACATTAAAAATACATCATGTAAAATGTGAATCCTATCTCACTCAGAATCTCTCAATACTACAAACCTTCACTTTCTGAAGCTGAACTTTCTTTTCTCCGAGATCAGCTCTGGCTTCAGTCTCCTTCAACTTGTTCTCCATATCTTTCAACCATTTTTCAACTTGCTCATGGCTTTCATCATAATCCGTCCATTTAAGCAAGCAAGTTTCCAGAGTGATTTTGGTGTCACTGATATTTGCAGTGAACTCATCCCAGTCACGCTGTAAAGCATGCAATTCCTGACGAATTATATCACGTCCTTCCACTGACGTGTTGGACATGGTCTTTTCACCAAGGGTGTTGGTTGTATGAATCATGCCTTGTCCTTCCTCTTTTAGGACAACAAATTCCTGTAAAAAAATTGACTTTTTAATAAAACATAATAGACCTTTATGAATCAGAACATGAATACAAAAATATTGTAATCATTACGGGCTGATTACGTGACAAGTTTTGCATGGTTGTTATCATACATTTCACTGATAAGGCTGAGATTACAATAGTAAGGACAATAGTACATTTACGAGTGGCACGCGATCGATTGAGATGAATTAAAACCACAATGAGATTAAGAAAAGGTTGTAAAACAATACCACCCGATGGACAAGGCTTTACTCGGGTTTAAAGAATGTCGCAACAATATTTATTTAGTAAATTTTAATAGCAAGATAACGAGGGAGTAGCAATTAATAATATAAATTTTAGTAATTCATTACATTAATTAAGAAAATGCCAAACACACCTGAAGCTTTTCTAGTTGTGTCTGAACAGAAAAACGATCACCAGAAGTATCAGCACAGACTGACAGTTTATCTTCTGTTTCATTCAACCATTCAAGACATTGAGCATATGATTCTTTATACTGAGCGTGGTCTTCTACGTTCTGTTCACATTTCTTCAACAAGTCCTGAAATAGAAAGTAGGTAAAGTATAAATGCTTTTACCTTACCTTCGAATCGTATAAGATGACTACATTCCTTAAATCACAAATCAAAATAATCTTATTAAACTACCTTAGATAAAGCGTTTAATTACCTTAGATAAACCAACAAGTGCTGAGTACCGCAAGTTGAGTTGAGATAGCTGAGTAGAAACCTTTGGATCACCGCTGCTGTGGAGAAGAGTTTGAGCTTTTTCACTAAGGGCATCAAATTCTCCCTGATGAGTAATTATGTCTTGGTGTTTTTCCTAAAAGAAAAATACCAATTATTTTTAATGAAAAATTGTTTTTCAATAACAGCAATCAAATGAGTTAAAATAAGTAATAACTAATATTGAATTATACTAGTACGGTACTGGAAAATATAACATTACTTTTTGAGTTTTGAGTTGATCTTTCTTATCCCTGAGGTTAGTCTTGAGTTCCGAGTCAGTCTTTATAGATGTCTGCATATCTTTCAACCACTGGTTTAAATCAGCATAAGTCTCCTCATAATCATTCCAATGATGAACTAGTTTGTCAAGATTATTTTCTACCTCATCGATAGAATTATTGAAAGTATCCATGTCTTGACGAAGGGCACGCATTTCTTCTTGGATGATGTCACTTCCAGCAGGGGAGGTATGGGCCATCACAGCTTCACCTTTATCGAGTGCAGCCTCAACTTTATTCTCACCAACTGCTTTTGTTGAAACAAGTCCCTAAACACAGCATGTTAAGCATATAATGCATTGTAGAAACCAATTTTAGGTGAAATTTAAGTACAGTAATCCAAAAAAGCAAGTTAAAATTAAATGATAATGCCTACCTCAATTTTCTGTTTTTTAGCTTCAATGTTGTGACGATCACCACGAGTATCACTACAGTACAAAAGTTTTTCTTTTACAGTTGAAACCCACTCTGTAGCATCAAGATAACTGTCTCGGTAGCCTTGGTGTTCCATTACATTGCTGTCACATTGGCGAACAAGGTCCTACAAGACACAGATACAGATATGTTAATAAGGATAAACTATTGAATTCCCACCATATTCGTTTTCTTTCCTTTAATGTGACTATATTATATTAAGTCATAATAGTACAAAAAATTAATCCTGTATTCTATATCTCACCCCAGCATCTCGCATAAGTGTATCATAGCGATTGTTGAGCTGATTCACTTGACTCAGAATATTTGCATCATTGGTCGTTGCCTGCAGTCCTGATGCCTTTTCTCCAAGATTGTTGACAGTGACCTGGTGAGTGTTAATATTCAATTGTAATATCTTTACACGTTCAAGCTGAGCCTTCTTTTCTTGTAATGTAACCTGCGGTTCTGATTCAGTCTTTAAGTTTTCTTCCATATCACGTAGCCATTTGTTCAGTTGATCGATTCCCTCGTCATACATGCTCAACTGTGTCAGACAATTCTCCATTTTTGTTTTGTTTTCATTCATGTTGGCCATATCAGCATCCCAACTTTGCTGTATAATCTGAGTCTCACGTCGCAAGCTGTCTCGTCCACATGGCGCAGTGTTAGGTAGAACAACTTGCATATTGTCAGCCGCAGTTTGAAGCTTGCGAAAACCTTCATCTCGCATATTAGAGAGATCCTAAAATTGAGAAACTCAAATATTACTAGCGGTGAATATTAGAGTACAGTATCATACCACCTTAAAAAACCACCTGGTAAGAATGAAAAAATTTGGAATTATAATTATTAATATTACTGGTAAACTGATTTGGAATGATAATTATTAATATTACTGTAAAACTGTATCACTTAAAACAAAATAAGTTTCTGTTAAAAATGTTTAATCCAACAAATTTTTCTCAAAACTTAATTGATAATACAATGTTACCTGCAGCTGTTGAAGACGAGATTCCACTTCATGCCTGTCTCCATCCTCATTCACACATCCATTAAGTTGGTTGCGGAAATCATCTTGCCAAGATTTACATTCAACGTAATTTTCCTGGTACGTCTCGTGATCAATGACATACTGGTCCCATCGTCGGAGTAATTCTTTAGCATTAACAATAAGATTCTGATAGCGAGAATTCAACTGTTGAGCTTGGCTAGACACATAGTTGTCTCCTCCAGTCCGAACAAGGGCCGCTGCACGGTCAGTGAGTTCATCAAATTCATGCTGGTGCTCCAGAATTTTGTCATTGAAACCCTTTAGAAAGAAAGATTTGACAATTTCATTTTTTTTATAGAAAACTATAATGTCAACAGCTTACATTGTGTTCTTACTATGAAAATGATGAACCCAGAATATGTTTTTGAACAAATTGAAAAAAATAAATTCAGGGTATGAAATAAAAAACTTTACAGACAAAAATACATAAGAAATTTTTTACCTGCAACTTCGCTTTTTCACCCCTCTTTTCTTGTAGTGTAGGTTTGAGCTCTACATCTCTAAGCTTATGCTCCATATCCTTCAACCAGTTGGAGCAATGATCATAGCTATCTTCATAGCTCTTCCATTGTAAGGCACATTTCTCAAGCTCGTTCTTAGCCTATATTAATGTTTAATGGATACAATTAAAATAAAAACTAATACAAATTAAAATTAAAATAAAGAAGCCAAGAACTCCTATTTTACTATCATAACAGGAAAACTAAAAAATATTAATAAGGGTAATATGCGTGCATAGAGAGTAATGTGGGAATTTAGATGGAAAAGTAAATTACTTATGACTGATTGTTACAAAAGGAGCTTAATTAAGAAATATATATCCCTAAATTAGACACAAAACATACCAAATCCCGAAGAAGACGATAACACAGAAGAAAGAATATTTTTACACACATTCTTTATTAATAGGAAATAGAATTCGATTTGATTTCAATTGACACAATAAACTGCAACAGAAAATTAGAAAAACATCATTACCTCTCCTAAAGATGAATTAAAAATTTCCCAATCATTCCTGAGAGAGTCAACATCCTTTACAATCGGATCAAGACCTCGAGGTGCTGTATTAGGTAGAACAGCCTCAGAGAGAATAAGGACATTGGTAACTCGTGGTTCGCCATCTACCTTATTGCAAGAAAGGTCCTATAAAAATAAATATGATTCAAAGTAAGATAATAATGAATAATGTTTTCTGAAATTCATTAAAATTATGCAAGAATTAATCTTCTGAAATTTGTGAAAAGTGCCGCAGGGTAAAATGCATGATAGATGTTGGAACACATAAGCTCATTTATCAAGACAGTTAAACAAATAAAGCAGCACATTTCCAATGCATAAATTTACGTTTCACACTAGAGAACCATTAGTACTGTAATTACAATAGAAAAAAACTAATCAAAAAATTGTTTGAAACTGACGTACATCTATTACTATTTATGCAATCTATTTGAGCAGAAATGAAATTATACCTTGTCAATAAGGCACAATTTCAATTTTTAATATTTAAAAATTTATCTATAAAGCATTTTATTTCTTTTGTTAGTAATGCAACCAAAGCTTATTCAAATGTCATAAACCTCGAATCTCAACAGTTTTCACATGTTAATGCAAGTCTCGAGATATAAATTGTAATTTACATTTAATGGACATTTCTGTGACACAAATTATTCCAATGCTAATGTAGGTCACTATATACTTCATATGCTACTACAAGAAATTAATGTGCACAAGGTTTCTTTATGTTGTAGCTTAACAATCAGCAGAAGAGAATTGTGCCAGAAGATATTTATGATGATATTGACAGTAATATACAAGGTGAAACTATGTAGGACAGGACAGAAAAAGCCCGACAACTTCTGAGACAACTTACACTTATTCGCTGTCAAAAATAGAATAATTTTATAGGAATAAGATGGATGGTTAAAATGATAAATGCATAAATTGAAAATAATTATAATTAAATATAATAGAAATGAATTTTAACAAGCAAATTAAAATTACAGCTGAATGTTATAGGACTTGATGCAGTTAAAAATACATGTGTCATGCAGATTTTTGGGTAATTATTAAGAATTGTTATATTATCACATTATAAAGAAATGGTTTTGTCAGTTGGCAATTGCCATCTCACCTGAAGTCTATCAAGTCTGCTCTGCACAGCATGCCGATCTCCGGAAACATCTGAACACATAGCCATACGCTCCTTCATGGTACTAAACCAATCCTGGCATTCTAGTTGAGCATCATGGAAGTGTTGATGGTCCTTTACAATTTCCTCATATTTCAAAACAAAATCCTACAAAAAATGTGTAGAATGCATTAAATAGGTACATTCTTATTTTAATTACTTTTCTGGAAAGATTTTGCTTAGCTTATAAATTGTCTTTCTTGTGGCATAATAATGTGGCCTAGACTTGGTAAGCGCCGAAGAGGCATCACAACTTCACGGCGGGTGACACACCTTTCTTGTGCCAAATCACATTATTTCATGGTGTTTCATAACAACTTCATAATGCACAACAAAAAGTGCATTGTTGCCATTTGCATGAATTGATGAATTGAGTATTGTAAGCATTTGTCACATTTACCATGTTAGAACTATAAAGGGACTGTTAGAACTATAAAGGGACTGTATAAGTACTTTATAATCAATTAAAAGAATAGAAAATTCTACCTTCGTATTTTCACATAGTTTAAGGTAACGGTTTCGAAGTTGATTTAATTGACTAGCCATGCGGTCATCAGCAGTACTAGCAGCAAGCGCCTGAGCCTTGTCAGTGACTCCATCAATAACCCGTTGATATGATTGCACATCTTGATACAAAGTCTACAAAGACATAAGATGATAAATTTTTCAATCAGAGATTAGTGTTTGCGTATACAGTTATAATAAAGACATTTACTGCTTGAATCTGGTTCATATCATGTAATTACCTTATACGTTTGAAGTTGTTGCTTCTTTTCTTCCAAGGTTGGTCTCAGGACTACACCCATCTTCAACTGATTGTCGATATTATGCATCCATTCCTCGAGCTGAACATAGCTATCATCAACAGATGTCCATTGAATCAGACTTGCCTCAAGCTTGCGTTGTGACACAGCCAAATCATCAAACAAATTCTCCCAAACAGATTTCAGGGAGCGAAGTTCCTGTCGAATAGCCTCACGCCCTTCTGATGCAGTGTTCGGGTATAATTTTTCACCAGCTTCCACAGTTTGGTTAAGCTTAGAGAAGCCATTTTCTTTGTCTTGCATTAGTTCCTAAAGATTTAAGTTATTATACCAAGTTACGGTACCAGCAAACTTAAAGAGACAACCAAACAGCCTACATCAATTACAATTATGAAGCAAGTTATCAAGAAATCAAACTTTGTCCCTGATATTATTAGTAAAATACTCTATACAAATTAATCATAACATACCCGCCCATGGTCTTGTTTTGCTTCTAATTCAGTTCGACTACCAGCAACTTCCATACATTCTTTGGCTTGTTCTTTGGCATTTCTCATCCAACTTACACAATCAGCATATTTATCCTTGTACTGCTCAGTATCTGTTACGTTCTGCTCACACTTTTTAACAATTTCCTAAAAAAGTAACTAGGATGGTTGTCATCCTGCTTCAATACATGAGGCATCATGACAATTGTGACAGGACTTATGATATTATGCTTAATGTAGTATTCATGAACATAGGATTCCAGTAATTTAATATTTCCATGAAATTAATAAATCTTATTGACTGTGGTTGAAATGGAATTCTAATGGAATGCTACCTTCACTGTAACTTGAAGTGTCTGGTATCGGGACTGCAGCTGAGAAACTTGGCTAGCAACACGACTCTCAGATGTGATTTGCGACAGTGCTTGGACTTGATCTCCAAATTCCTCGAAGTCAGACTGACGTCCTCGAATTGATTGCATATATGTCTAAAGAAGAAAAATACTTATTACAAATATGTTCCCAGCTATATTCAATGAACAAATTTTCCATTTTAAAAATCCAAGCATATGGAATTTTATGAAAACGTTATATCTATTATGCCTGCGTGTCCTAATTAACTTCTGGAAAGTAAATTGTATAAGTTAATACACCTGAACTAGGAAACAAATACATGCGATCTTTAGAATAAAAAATGAGGTTGCTCATCCTATTGAGCTTGTATTAAATAAGCAAGCAATATATTAAAATACATGTAACTAATTGCAATAAATATTAAGCTTATAAATATAAAGATCTATTGCTAAAATATAATATATGGTAAATATATTTGTAACAATACCTAGAGCAACATATTCTACATGATATAAGTTAAAATTAAATCATAAACAAAATTTAATTTATTATTTAGTTGAATTAAATGTAGATACACATGTATGCATCTATGGCTTTTCAACATGGTACATTTGATTAATTCAAATATAAATTGTTAACTGAATAATTATTATACTGAGCAATTCATCATGATGACATGGATAACTGATCAAGATGCTTGATATTATTATATATATTTAGCCATTTTGCTTTTCATTTTCTTAATTACAGTAATAATCATTTTCTATTCTGCTTAATAAAATTCTACAATCAAATGAAGTGTGCGATATCTTTTTTTATAAAATTGATTCTGAATCTAATGATTTCTATGATTCTCGCAATAATTTTCAAGACAATAAAGTTTTCATTCCATAGCCTAGGAAACAGCAACTACCACCATTTATTTTCTGAAATAGCATTTTTCAGTTGTGAGACAAATGAAAGCTAAATATTGCATTCCTTAAAGCTTTCTGTGTTAATTGTGTAATTTCTATAAAATAGTTTATGTTGCAGAAGACATATACTAGTCAAATAAAGCAATATTATTAAGCTGTATGTAAAACAGATTTACAAAAAAGCAGGCAGAGGTGTCATTATATGTGTCCTTACATCTCCCAGGAATTGTTTAATGGTGGCGTCAAACTTGGGTTGGAATTCGACAACTTCGCTGTTAAATCCCTGTGATATCACACAAAAAAGCAACTAAGCGACAGGTAAAAAAGTGATATTTGGATGCTTATTGTTACACTTTGTTCATATTATTAAATATTATAGCAATTTGTCTACTATGTTCAGGAAATCTGTGAACAATTATATATCAAATTCAAATTCAAAATGAAAAAGTAGCTACATTTAAAAAATACTGTTAGGTAGTGATGAAGATGGAATTTTCATTTTAGGTTATGAACTGCATCATAAAATTAGATATTTTATGTATATTTATAACAGCAAAAAAAGGCAAGTCTCCAACCAGACCTCAGGCACCCTAACAAAGTACAAAGTAGGTGAAACCACACAAAGAAACACTGCATAACACAATTTCAAGAGGATTGGATTATTTCATTGCACGTCAATGAAGGTAAAAATGCTCACAAAGTAGTGCACCTACCTGGAATTTTTCAAGTTGAGCACTTTTCTCATCAAGTGTGTTTTTTAAGGTGAAGTCTTTCACTTTCTTTTCCATATCTTTTATCCAATTAGACAGACGGTCATAGTTGTCTTCATAAGAACGCCACTGTTGCATGCAGTTGTCTAATTTCTTCTGATTGTCTGACAGTGAGGTATTGTAGTCATCCCAGTCCTGTTTCAGTGCATTAATCTCTTTTGAAACAACTTGGCGTCCTACTGGGGCCGTATGAACCATAGTCATCTCTGCTAACTGCACACAGTTATTCACCTTTTCTTCACCATCACCACGTGTTTTAGTAAGATCCTGATAAAATTATAAAATAACATTATAAATGGATTTATATGATAACAAATTTTTTGATGAAAAATTAAACATTCTGTATAATTTTTACAGTAACCTACCTGTAACCTTTCAATTCTGTTTTGTATAGTGTGCTTATCACCAGTCACATCATTACACAGATTGGCTCGATCTTTCATTAAACTAAGACAATCAGTAGCAATCTGGTAAGCATCATGGTACTGTTGGTGATTCTGGACATTTTTCTCAGATTTTAAAATCAAGTCCTGCAAATATTTAATAAACATATTATAAAATAGCAAACTAAAACATTACAATAATCATAATCTTATAAAATAAAATAAGAAAAATTAGGAAGATGTTTCATATATACCTTAGCTGATGTTTTAAGACCTTCATATCTTGTTGAAACATCTTTGATAAACTTTGATAGTTTAGAACTTGGAGCACCTTGCTGAAGAGTCTGTGCCTTCTCTATAGCCGATTCTACAACACGATGATGGGAATTGATGTCCTGAAGAATGGCCTAGAATTTAAAAAGTAAATGGTCAACAAAAATTGAAATGTAACTATACTATTATTTATAAAAAAATAGAAATAATTCTTTTAATGAATGGTAAACTTACCCTATTAGCATGCAACTGCTCTCTCTTCTCGGCAAGCGTGTTTTTCTGTTCAATATCGGTCTCCAATATATACTCTGTATCGCTAATCCACTTCAAAAGTTGATCTTGGGTTTCAGAATACGACTCAAGCTGGTTTAGGTAAGACTCAAATTTACGCTGAGCATCATTCATGCTATTCAACAACTGATCCCAGTCTTCTTTGGTTGATCTCAATTCTTGTCGGATTTTCTCCCGACCAGGGGCAGCAGTGTCAGGATAAAGCTTTTCACCCGATTCTATTGCACTATTTAGTTTACTTATACCTATTTCTTTCTCAGCTTGTAAGCTCTGAAATTGTATGATTAGCGATTATTTTTCTTTTGTGAAATTACATTTTTTTAAAAAGTGTCAAAATATGCATGAATGACGTTTTCTACAACTAGCAGACATCACATACCTGAACAATGGTTTGCTTCTCTTCTATGGCTTCCTTATCTCCAGAAGTTTCTGCACAGTCATCTAATTTCTCTTCAGCTAAAGACAACCAGTCAACACAATTGGTATAGTTCTTTTCATATTCTTTATGTTCTTCAACATATCTCTCACCTTTAGAGATCTGATCCTATACAAATAAGAAATTACATTCACCTGAATGAAATATTATAATAAAGCGTTGAATCATTTTTGGCTGAAAGTTTATTTACTTCTTTTTGTTAAAAATCAAAAGTGAAAATTTAATGACGGAAAGTGTAATACCTTTATATTTGTATTGAGTGCCTGATATCGATTATTAAGTTGGTTGACGTAAGTCTGTAGACGTGTGTCATTAGTCACTTCCATAAGTGAGGCAGCTTTATCAGTAAATCTATCAACTACATCCTGATGATCTGTTATTTCTTTTTTCAATGCCTGAAAATAAGAGAAATAAGAGTTGAAATTAATTGTTAAATATTATATATTCAATACAATTACATATAATGAGTTGATTGGAGAACCAAAATAACAAAGCTTTGAAAAACCGAGATAACAAACCTGTAACTTATCAACTTGATCTTCTTTTTCTTTCAATGTTGAAACAAGATCAAATCCCCTGGATTTGTGTTCAGTATTTTTCATCCACTGAGCAAGTGAATCATAATTTTCCTCATATTCTTCCCATAATTCAAGCACTCTTTCCAGTCGATCACGGGCGTCGGTGATAACATCTAGACATGATGACATTTCTGATTCCAAGCCAGTAATATCTTTCTTCAAGATTTCCCGACCAGCAGGAGAGGTGCTAGGGTTAATTTTGCTGCTACACTGCTTAAGATTCGTAAGTTTTGCTTCACTCTCTTCTTTCATAGCATAGATGTCCTTAATTCTATCAAGCCGTATTTGGACAGTATGCTTGTCACCTGATGTATCACAACAAGCATTTGCACGTTCGCGCAATACATTTAGGCATTCTTGACAGTCTTGGTACGAGTCTTGATAGGCCTGATGGTCAATAACATTATTTTCTTGGCGATGGTGCATTGCTTTTGAGTCATCACAAAGTTGTTGATATTGTTGACCCATTTTTGATGATAAATCTTTGATGTGAGGATCAGCAGTTGACAGTGTCAAATTATGAGCCTTATCAGTTAGGGAATCGACTATGTGATGATGAGACATTATGTCCTGATGAACGACTTTGTGATTCTGTTGCTGAACTTTCTTTTCTGGAAGTGTGGCTTTCAAGTCATCGTTGATTTTCATTTTTTCACGAGTTTCATTAGTCCATTTATTAAATTGATCATAACTTTCATCATATGATGACCACTGCTGTACACAGACATCCAGTTTTCGTTGATTTTCAGACAATTGGTCACAGAAAGAATCCCAATTTTCACGCAAAGCCCTAAGTTCTTGTCGAATGGCTTCACGCCCAGTGGCAGACGTATTTGGGTATAAGCGTTCACCAGCTTCAACTGTACTATGAATACGATGAACCTCACTGTCTCTCTCCATCAATAATTCCTGAAGTTTTGTCTGTTTCGTCTCAATAGCAGTCTTATCTCCACTCAAATCGGAACATTCTTTTAACTTAGTTTTCAGGCCTTCTAACCAGTCTGCAGTTGCACTATAGGTTTTGTTATAGGCTTCATGTTCATCTGCGTAATCATCCCATTTAGATATAACATCTTTCACATTACTTTTCAATGTATGGAAACGAGTATTCAATTGGCTAGAATAAGTTGAAAGACGAGGTTCGCTGTTCCGTAGTTCTTGTGCTTGGTCATTAAGTTTTTCAAATTCAACTTGCTTCTGTTCAATATTATCTTGCAAAGCCTAAATTAAATATAAACTACCTTAAATATACCGGTATACCTTATTTGGGATTCATAGGATTTTTCAATATTTATTCAACCCACTTTATAGTTTATAGATCTATATGAATAAAATTCATTGGAACGGAAATTTACCTTAAACTTTTCTGTCTGATTCTTCTTTTCAGATGCATTGGATTTTAGCTCATAATCTCTTATCTCAGATTCCATATCTCTAATCCAATGACTCAAACTATCATAATTTTCATCGTAATTCTGCATTCCAGATAGAACAGTGTCAACATTGTCTTTAGATTCATTCACGTCATCCACGAATTTATCATAGTCTTTTTGAAGAGTGCCTAATTCCTTTCTAATTGCTTGTTGACCAGGAATTGATGTCAATGGAATTGTTTCTTCTCCTTTGACTTTTGCTGCTTGAACTTTCTCTTTACCATCTTTGCAGGAATTCAATAAGTCTTGTATACGATCAAGTTTGTTTTGTAGTGTGTGTTTATCACCAGATGATTCATGACAGGTATCAAGTCGATCTTGACCAGAGTGTAACCAATCACGAGCGTTCTGCAAGGCATCTTGGAAAGCCTGATGCTGTACAACAACTTCCTCACATTTCCGCACATGTTCCTAAATTATTTTTAAAGAATTCGGTTTTTGTAAATCTTTGTCACATACATGTACATGTATTTCTAGAAAACAGATAAAAATGGCACTGTACATCACTGTTGTTCAAACAAACCTTGCTATTTTCATAAAGGTCCTGGTAACGACTTTTCAATTGAGACATCTTGCCAGCAGCATGAGGAGAAGACAATGTTTGGGCCTTATCAGCAATGCCATCAAGCATATTTTCATGGGAAACAACATCTTGACAAAGATTCTGCAAAAATCAAGCAAATTACGATGTTTGAATGAAATAATTTTCCATCCAATGTACTTTGCAAAACGTCACTGCATAATTAGTCAATTATTAAGGTAAAGATTATTTATGTAATTGTTACTGAAAAGAGCAAAAAACATTTCTAAAACTACGCTTTTATAATTTAATGCAGATAAACATCACTGCTAGAATATTGTTACAATATTGAGCTCCATGAAAACAACACTTAGAACCCCAAATGTCAAAGGTGTAAAAAACAAAGAAACCTAGCTTATACCAGAAAATACAAGGATTATGTACTGTATTTGATGACTTCATAGCCAATAATAATCTTCTTCTAAACTTCAAACAAAACACTTCACATTAATAACAGAAACACAACAAAACGAACACAAATATTACAGAAACAAAACGGGAGGTGTTTAGGAGGAATAGCTTTAGTGGAAATTTAAATTTGAAAATATATATAAATATAAAAGATAGATAAATATAATTGTGGAGAATTTTCGGAATAATTTAATAACCATTGTGCATATAACACAAAATAGTATATCTGGCCATTATCACATTCAAGACTGAATCATAACAGAAAGAATGTTGAAATCAGAGAAAGAGAAAGATAGGAATAGGATAAGAAATTTTTTGATGTCTATCATCAGTTACATAAGTTTCCAACACCACAACACAGGGGTAAAAGCATGCTCAAAGAGCCACAACATTATAACTATACCCTGTAGTGCTGAAGAGCTGCTTTCTTCTCTGCTAAGGTTGCTTTTGGTTCAAGAACAGTGCTTTGGTTGTCCTCCATATCCGTCACCCATTTGTCTAACTGTTCGTGGCCTTCATCGTAAGACGTCCACTGCAACAAACAGGAGTCAACCTCTCGCTGAGATCCATTTAGCTCATCAGAGAAATTCTCCCATGATTCACGTAATGTGCGTAACTCCTGGCGGATTATCTCACGACCTTCAGAAGCAGTTCCTGGATAAAGTTTTTCGCCAGATTCAACTGCTGCGTTCACTTTACCCATTCCCTCTTCTTTATTGGCAATCATTTCCTAATAATGAATATGGTAAGTTATTTTCAAAGATATTATTATAACTAACATCCAATTAAAATATTAACCGTAGAAATATTTGGTATCAATAACACAAATAAAATCTAACAACAGACCTTGAGTTCCAAAATTCTTATATTTTAATTTCTTTCAGCTCAAAAATACCTTAATGAGTTCCATACGGTTTTGGATGTCTTTATGGTCACCATTTGTATCAGTAGTCTTTGAAAGGTAATCGGACAAACGCTTGGTTAAGTCTGTTGCATCTTTGTACTTTTGAGTATATTCTTCATGGTCATCAACATTTTGTTCAAATTTGTCATGGAAATCCTAAATATGATGATAAGGAGCTTAATAGAAACTGACAAAATAATTTTCATTAATTTTTAATAATGTTGTTAACAACTGCTTAACAAAAAAATATACTACTAAAATATTTAAACAAACCTTGACTGAAGCCTTTAAATTATTGTATCTAGTACTCAGCTGTGAGGCATAATTCGTGACTCTTGCATCACCAGTACTGCCGGAGATGGTATTTGCTTGCTTCAATACATCATCAACTGCACTTTTATGGTCATCAATATCATCCATTATGGTCTAGAAATAAGATGTACATAGGGGTTAGTGTAGACCCCTAATAGAAAATATCTTCGTTCTGATTTTTAACGACACTTGGTTTCATAAAAAGTTCTATACCACCAACCTTGAACTTTTCTAGTTGATCTTTTTTTGTCTTTAGATCAGGTTTGAGATTTGATTCGGATCGCACATTCATTTCTGTGTCTTTCAGCCACTGAGATAAGTTTTCATTGACATCATCATAATCTTTCCATTGATCTAGAGCACCTTCGAGCTTACCCCTTCAAAGAAGTGGAAATAAAATATGATACCAAGAGCCTAGTTAGAAGGTACCGTAATATAATCAATGCAAAGTAATTATAAAGCAACTGGAATTCCATAACAATAAAAATAGACATACTTGGTATCCATTAAAGTTTGGACAAATTCATCCCAGGCATCCTGACTACCAGCTGTCATTTCGTCCACTAAGTGCTGTTTTTCTGGGGGTAAAAGGGACTTCAACAGTTCTGCTTTTTGCCCAAGTAACTTTGTTTTCATGTCACCCTCGTCCAAACCAGCAATTAAATCCTGACAAATGTATTCAGATACAAGTAATCAATATATTTACGTTGATAAATACAACAATTTGACAATTTTTTGAAAACCTGTTATGTTTGCTTCACATATTCCAAAAAATTATACAGTACTTACAGTTATTGTTGCCAATTTTGCTTCAATGCTGTATTTATCACCAGCGATATCACTGCACCATTGGACTTTTTCTTTTGCTGCATTTAACCATCGTTGTTGGTCCTGCAATGCCTCCTGGTGCTGATGTTCTAGGGCTTTTTCAAGGTTATCTTCAACTTTTCCAGCACGTTCAAGAGTGTTTTCATATTTCTTTGAAAGAATGTTTCCATCTTTAACCATGGCTGTGACCTCAGGAGACTTATTATATTCAACATTCAGGTCACTTAATTCCCCTTTCAGCTGGTTCATTAAGTCCTCATCCTTTTTCAATTCTTCCCTTATTTTCTAAAATAAATTTTATTAGCATAACATTAAAAAGACGAGCTTATTTTAGACATATAAATAAACACATAAGTCAAAACATGTAGATGATTTCTGAAATATGGATCCACAAGTAAAAATTTCTTACTCTTGCAGCCAAGAGACGTTCTGCAATGTCTTTGTCATCACCGGATAAGTCATCAAGCTTTGCAAGCTCATCACGGGCCCGTGCAATTCGATCCTGTACTTCATCCATGTTTTCTTGAATGGTATCCTTGCGAAATGTGTAGTCATCAACTTTGCCTTCAAGTTCTTGTGCAACATCTTGAGCTTTCTCAAATTGTTCATCAATTTGCCTTTCAATGGCTCGTAAAGCAGCAATTTGTTCTTCACTACCACCAAGTTCTTCAAGTCTCTTTATTTGAGCTTTGATCTTATCTCTCATTGACTGCATTTGAGGTAGGTCGTTCTAATAGAATTTATATTTAATTAATTTAACATTTAAAATGATAAAAATGAAATAAAATAGGCCTGCTCTAAAGACTAGCAATGCTGGGGAATATTTAGAGTGTAACTGAACAAAATTCTATTGAATACCTTGTATTTGGCAAGTTTAGCTTCTATTGACGTTGCATCATCAAAATGCGTATTACTGTCCTCCAATTTTCCAATAGTATTCTCCAACCATGAATTAACTTCATCTTTTGTGTTATTCATTTTATCCCAGTGTTCTTTCTGTTCATACAGATTTTCACGACTAGTAGCAAATTTCTAAAACGAAAACATTTTCCATCATTCTGTATGGCAATCAATTTATCATCATGCCTAAACTCAAATGAATCTATTAATAAAATTACAGAATAAAAATAATGAATAAATTCCTACCTGATTCATTTCTTCAAACTTCAAATTTGCAGCTTCTATTTTAGCTTCAATTTGGTTAGCTGAGAATGCGGGTAGGTTACAGCCCTCTGCTTCTATCTGAGCACCTTTTAATTTCAAAACTTCCAATTTATCCTTGTGCTTGGCAAGAACTTGCTCTGCTTTCTGAAAAAACAAGAAATAGCAAGTGTTAGTGTTATAACACTAAAAACGATTCAAAATTATGCAGTAGACGTATTTTATTTCACTGTTTAAGCTCAGATACAACTACTGAACCACTCATTACTGTAAAACACACCTTAAATTTCTCTAAAGCAGCCTTAACTTCCTCAGGAGAGGCCAGAGACAAATCAATGTTCATTAGTTCATCCATATCTTTCAGAGCCTCCTGAAATTCTTCATCAGATTCATCAAATTCCCTCCACAACGATTCAACGGTTTCAGCCTGCCTTTCTTTCTCTTTAGCCTGTCAAATTGCAATTAATTAAGGACATACAATTTGTCTTTTGAAATGGAAATCAATCGAAATCTATGATCATAAGGCCAAATATATGGCTTTTTCTTGACATGCTCTTTACATTTTGAACTATTCAAACATATTGCTGGATATAAAGAGACAAATAGCTTATTATGGTAAAAATACCTTTTCTTTGACTAGCTTAATCTCTTTTTCAACAGCATCAATCAAGGCATAAATCTGTGCAGCTTTTTCCGGATCTGTCTTTTCTAGCTCTTTTGCTTGCTTCCTTAAAGCCTCTAGCTCTGGATTATTCAAATCAAGGTTTTCAGCAGCTTTCTGAAAAAGTAATGAAACTCAACAGTTAAAAAATTTAAACCAGCACAAAGTTTAGTAACATACTGGTACCTTTAATGAGGTATTATATAAAAATTTGAATATTAAAACCTACCCGCATAAATTCTTTAAATTCTGCAATTTTCTCTGCAGTTACAGGTTGCTGTAATTCTTTACCATCAATATCTGCCCCAAGAGTTTTTAACCATAACATTAGAGTATCAGTCTTCTCTGCTGAGTCCTTCACCTTACTTTCCACATCTTCTAAATGTTGTTCTTTCTCCTCAAGCTGCTTAGTGACATCATCAACTTTATCAAGCATAGCTTGAATCTTTTTAGCAAATCCAACAGTTTCTTTTGAGTCTGGATCAGTTATATTTTGCCGAGCGGCATCCATCAATCCATCTAACTCGTCACTTTGATCACCCCATTGCGACAAAACTTTCTTCAATTGTTCAATTTCTGCCAAGGCTGCCGGGATATCTTCCTTCTTTATTTCATTATTTTCTAACTTTTTGATTAAATCCTGAAGTCGATCTTCAGCTTTCTTGTGAGTACTGTAATACTCAGTCCATCTATCACACAGAGTATCCCTAGCATCCACTTGGTCATCAACGTCCTTCAAAGCCTCTTTCAATTTAGCAATTTTTTCTTTCATTATTTCCTGTTCGTCAGGTGGTAAATGTGGCAAAGTTGCTTCCATTTCTGCTATAAGTTTCTCAATCTTAGGGCGTTTTTTCTGTATTTCTTTCTTCATTTTTTGCACTTTATCTTTACTTCCTTTGACTTCATCTGCTTTCAATTCCTTGTCAAGCTCAAGCTTGTTTTGAATGCCATCAAGAAACTGATTGGCATCATCCATACGGGCATACATATTCTTCTTATCATCCAAAGCTTTCTGTAATTTATTGATACGCTCATTTATGGTAGCACCAACATCATCCCACTCCTTCTTCAGTCCTTTTTGTTCATCATTCAATGCTTGAACACCATTTGGAGTTGTTATTGACCGCAAGGCTTGAGAACTCTTAAGAGCTGCATTAAGTGTGGGCTGTTCTTTTTGAAGCTGAGCTTGAATCATCTATGGAAGGCAAGATTGCAAAAAAAAATTAAAGAGAGTATAAAATATATGCCAATGGGCATCGAAGTTTACTATAGCATATTTCTGAGAAAAAAATACTGAGAAAAAAGGATATTCAAACTAAACTTTATACCTTATACTCTTGAAGTTGTTCCTCAAGAATTGGTAACTGTATACTGTCATAATCTGGGTCTTCAGATAATTTTTCAAGAAATTCCTCTAGTGTGCCCTTGGCCTCCTTTAAGTCTGAATCATAATGTGACCACTGTCCATTGATTTTATCAATCTTAGCAGTTTTATCATCTGAACCAGTTACAATGTTATTCCATCTCCGTTTAAGTTTTTGCAGATCACTAGCTATGTTTGGTTGATCTGTCATCTGACTAGCCTCGTCAGTTAAGCGTTCGTATAACTTTGCAAATTCATCTCTTTCTTGTAAAAATTTCTGCAAATATTATCAAGACATGTACAAAAATTAATTAAAATAAATAAAATTAAAACATCTTATAATATTAAAAACTTATATCTTATTATATCAGCAGATACATTGATTAAGGGTATTGCGTGGATGTACAGCATACTATGCTACATTTAATATGTGGTAAGCCTGTGATTGACAAAGAAGGATGTAGGATTATACTGTACCTGGTGAGCTTCAGATGTTGCCTTTGAATCCTCAATATTATCAGTTTTTTTAACATCTCCTTGTAGATATTTATCAGCACTATCCATCCATGGTTGTAACTGCTCAAGAACATTCTGATATTCATTAAAATGATCAACATTTGATGACAAAACATCTGTTTTAGTTTGTGCCTTCTTCAGCAAGTTGTCATATTGTTTGCGAAGATTAGCAATCTTGCTTTTGAGTGGTGCAGCTTCGCGGGCAGAAAAATTAGTCGACAGTTCTTTTGCTTTTCGTTCCAGTTCATCTATCATGGCTTGCTGCTCTTCGATATCAGAGAGAACATTCTAAAAAAAACAGGAAGAAAACTATGCATTTCCCAAGAAAATATATCAGGAATATAATGTCATTCATTTAATCAAATTACAAACTAAATAAAAAAATTAAAAATAAATAGTATGTGGTGAATGAAATTAAAGAGTCAAAATGGAAAACAAAACATTTAATCTTTATATTACGCTAGACATACTTTGGCTTGTGAATACTGTTCCTCAGGAGTTATTTTTGGGTCTAACGCTTTGTTCAAACGGTCCTCATGATCACCAATAATTGCTGAAAACTCTTCTAGATTCTTTTGGAAATCATCATGATCTTTATCCCAATTTTGAAGATCATCAACACGACTGCTCAGTTTTCCAGTGGCTGCATCGAGGCGGGAACCAATGTCTGCACGTTCTCGAGAAAGGAAATCTTTGGCTCTGTCACCTACATCTTCAGCAAGAACCTCATTGAGTGCATTCATTTCTTCTACAACAGGCTCTAGTTCTTTCAGCTGTTCTAATAAATGCTAGAAGAAAACAAAATTGATATAATTTTTAATACTAAAAGACATAACAAGAAATAATTTACAGAGATCCACAATTGGTTAATATGAATTACATGCATTACCTCTTTGTTTTGCATCTCCTTTCTAATTGCCTCTGGCCCAGCAGTAGTTGGTGTTTTGTTAGCTTCAGTTTCAGCAGCACGTAAAGATTCTTGAATTTTTTTCTTTGAGGCTTCATAATCTTCCCATTTTTTCAAAACATCCTTAAGAAGAAAGAATAGCATTAAGATGAGGATTACGATAAAAAGGTACATGCCAAATAGACAACAAATTGTTCAGCAATTTAACTGCACTGAAATATAATATATGATACATTGGTAATCTTTTTTGTTTTTCAGATAAAATCTCATACATTAAGTCTCAATTCGAAACACAAACCTTAAGCTTAGCATCTTTGTCAAGGGCTGTCTGGCTAACATCACTCCATTCTCGATCAAGATCATTAACACATTCTGGCATGAAAGCAGTCGCATTGTCATGTTCAGCAAGAATCTTGCCTTCATCGATGACTTCATCAAGAGCATGACCTTCATCATCCATTTTATTGCACATTTTCTAATTTAAAAAAAATTAATCAAACATAAATCTTAGTCCATGAGTAAATGTTGAATAAATTTGGAAAAAAACTATAAGTAGTAAATTTTGGACTTTAAATCATTCAATATACGCATACCTCATGATCTTTCATTTGTCTTCGAAGTTTATTGATGTCATCAGGTTTTTCAACATCTTTTACTTTCTTCTTTGTTTCAACAAGCCAGGGCATCTTCTTGTTCATTATGTCACGCCATTCATAGCAGGCAAGTTTGACCTTTGTTTTCTCATCTGTCGTTTCAATTTCAGGAATGAGCAGTTTGTATCGAGCAATAAGATCCTCCAGTTTTTCTTGGTGAGGGCGGGCATCAGCTTCAGAATAGTCTTGAAGTAAGTCATCTAGCATATCTACTAACCATTTAATATCTTCACGGCGGTTATCAATATCAGTTACTAGTTCCTGAAATAGAAAAAAAAACTGGTGTTAATATGAATCTACGAATCATTCTCATTTAAATTATAAAGAAACGTCTGTTACAAAAGGTTACAATGGAAGTTTTTTTACCGATATGTCTCACATAAATACTTTCAATATTGATAACAATAGTAAAATGCATTAGTTTCTCAATTTCTTCGTAAAAATTAAGATTATCATTTTAAAATGCATTCAACGATAAGTTATATTATTTGACAATAAGAATATTTCACTGCTCAAAGGTGTCTGGAATAGACTACAATAACATACAGTATAATGATAGCTACTAGTATTTTATAAAAACAATTTTTCATGCATCTACTGTAAAATAATCATGCAAAGTGAGATTTTCAGGCAATTCATAAAGCCAACATAAAATCAATCAATATGAAGTAGGCATAATATGGTAAACAAGAAAGTGTCGAAAAATAAAAGCACAACATGAAATGAAAATTGTTTACCAATAATTTGTGGATTACTGCTTTACAAGCTGATTTCAACTATATTAATAGCAAAAGTGGATAATTTAAAAAATAGACTATTAAAAATTATGTTCTTCCATATTGGATTTTGCTCAAATTTGATAAGTAAATTATTATGGTTCTTTCTGCTAGATATCAGGATACCGTAGGTAGGAAACCAGGATGAGTAATTAAGATTAATTTTGATAATTTTGATTATTTTTATTTTAACAGCATTTTTCTGAGTTTACAACAACTAAAAAATAATTGAGTAAATAAGAAAAAAATCTGAGTAAATTGAACAGAAATATTCAGATGTAAAAATCAATGTTATTACCTTTTCTAACAACTGCATGGGGTTAAAAATATGAACAAATATAAGGTATTAAATAGAGTATATTTATATTACTGTAAGCTAATATAATATATATTATATATTATACAGTAATAACTGTACAGTATATAATTTGAAACACTAAAACAATACATGTTAAAACATTAAAACAATCATTCAAGTTTCATTCAACACAAAATACCACACAAAATACCAACATCACTAGAAAGAGTTAATTAATAATTTATAACATACCTCATATTTGGCAACTTTCTTTTTGTAGTCGCCGGCTGATTCAGTTTCATTGTCGAGATCTTGGATTTGTTTTTCAGCATCAGACATCCAATCAGTGAATGTATCAAGTCTGTGAAATTTAACATAATATTTAATAATTGAATGAAAATTATAATGCTTAATATAAAATATGTGCAATACACCAATATTATTAAAGCAAAAAAATTGCTACATATAAATTCGGAGTTGACATAATTAAATTACCAAATAATTTTAGGTAAAATACATGACATTAAAAAAATTAAAAACAAACCTTTCATTATATTCATTCCAACGGCCAGGCATTTCCTTCAGGTATGTATTTACAAAATCTACATTTCGTGCAATCAGCTGCCATTTGTCCAAGTAATCATCATATGCCTCTTGGAGAGAAGAATCATCTGGATGGTAACGTTTCAAACTTTCGCAAATAACCTTCATGTCATTCAAACATTTCTCGCATGTTGGGAAAAACTCGCTGTTGTGAAATACTTCCTAAGATTCAGATAAAGAGCAATAAACAAAAGTGATTAATTCAAAAATTAAAGTCAAGTGGATGCTACAAGCCAAGAAACCAAGTTCCGAAGATTTCTTTCAACTTACCTGGTGTTTTTGCATAATTGGCTCAAGGTTGCCATGTTTATCAATTTCAGCCTGCTGCTCATTCAGGAGCTTCTCTGCTGTTTCAAGATTATGCAAGAATGTCTCCTCTGGTTCAGCAAACTCTAATTTCATCTGTCGTATCGGTGCATGGAACATTACATGCTATAAAAATTTTAATGCTATGGTTATATAACAAGAACGGAATCATTATGAAGAAATAATAAATATAGATTTTACATATCACTACTTTTAAATTAAGAGCGTAAACATTGAACATAAAAAATTTCTATTGTTCAACAGTACATTGGTAGTGCTTGCTACAGAAATTCATATTTGTGCAATATTTTTGTTAAAAAAAACTAATCTACAGTAATTTTACAAATGTTCCCTCAAAATTCGATTGTATTAATTAAAAAAACAATATTCGACCTAATTAGCACCCAGATTCAGATATTTGCTGGGAAGGTAACTTCTCTAGAAATGCATAGCTATATAGTAGCAGCTGTCTAACTGGAGCTGTGAAATGACGGTGTAAAAAGCATCTAAGAAATGCAAGTCAGTAAAAACATCGAAGACAGACAGGTTTCATTTAACACAATTTTTATTATTCGATAAAAGAATGATACATAAATCTGCAAGATGGCTGAAATGTGAATGAATTATGTATTTATGAAGTGATCACAGATTTGACTAGTTACAATGATCCACATCCTTGCAATAAGTGAAAAACAGCATAAGTTATAGCCCTGGATATATAGGTCAGGACTCTTGATGAGTTTACGCATGTTACTTATAAATGTGGCAGTGAGCAATGCACACACATTTTTAGAAGAGAAGGTGCATCAAATTTAGTGATAGTTACGACAGTGGTAGACACGTTTTTTATATCAATCCTGATAGTAAATATTGTATAATAATACTTCTGTGTAGCACAATTAAATTAGTTTAGATATATGGACAAAGACTGATTATTTAAATAACATCATAATGCAAATCAATATAGTGTCATGCAGAGATAAATAAATATGAATATATTTAATGTAAATGTTTGTCAGGCTGTGGCAGGATAGTAAATAGATAAATAAGGCCAACACCATATGCACATACACAATTCAATAATTAGATTGTTGCTTTTGATTTTAAATTTAATTTTGTTTTCTTTCATAACATAACATGGGGGGTACATAAAAAAGCAGTTATTTAATGACATATTTTTACACATTGTACGTAATTACAAGCATATCTATGCAGATAAAGTTAGGAAAGTAAAGAAACATATTATTTAAATCTGAGCACTATGAGCATCAGTTACTAATTTATCTCACAAGGATCAGCAATTAAAAGCAATAGGCTTACTCACCGAAGAGATCTAAACGAACAAACGATGTCTTTAGCCAATATTATGATACAGAGGCGTGCTAATTAGGTCGAGTAGTAAGAGCAACCAAAATACAGCACCAAGAGAACAACTTTACAAGTGCTACTCACATGCTGTTAAAAACATTAAAAACCAATACCAGAAATAGAAATCATGTAAGATAGACCCCAAAGAACCAAAGACCAATAGTGCTATCCGTTAGAACAAGAAGAATGTTGTTGAATGGTGTGTGCAATTTGCTACTAACAATATGCATAAGGTGTCTGACAACAAAGTGCATGAAAGCAACAATTTTATTTATAACCATGATGCACATTTACATATATGAGAGTTAAATACTTGTCAAGTACATGTGTACATTTCTTCAAAATAAAGGTCCCAGCCACAAGAGTAAGGGAAGGATTAAACTTAATATGGCCTTTTTAAGCACAAGGGTAGATATGATTGATGTAAGAAGATCAAAAAGATGATATACATTGTACTATCCAGACTAGTATAACTACGGGTAGGATATTAATCATAAATTAGAAACATTAAATTACAAAAATACATGAGAGAATAGAATATGTGTAACTTGCCTTCCAGTTTTCTTGAAGTTTGTCTAACTCTCGATCAATTTGCATCATCAATACTTCCTCAACAAAGCAATCTTTCAATTGAAATCCGCTATTAAGTGCCGACAACAAAATTTGCTGATCAACACGACTGAAGAAAGCCTGAAATTTAAGTGTTTACTGATGGAGGGTTGTGCTGGCTCTACTGGTGATGAAATATCAGATAAATTTCGGAGGGTGAGGCTTAAACTCAGCAGCTAGGAGGAAGAACTAAAGAGAGTATTGTACAGTGTTTTTACAATTTTGCAAGATACTGAGGGGATAATTAAACTGCGATGGAAATTTTAAAATAGTTTGTATCATGCAAAGATTAACATTTGAACAATATCGTACAAGATATCATTACTGGTTTGCATTACCGGTATGAAAGTTTGTTCGTTAAATTTTTCTTTAAATCTATTTAATAAATATCAATGAGTAAAAAATTAGAAAAGATTAAGAAAATTTCATTCAATTACTGCAACAAAGGGGAATGCAAATTGAAATAAATAAAACAATTTATTAAGGAATGATCATTTGTGTTGTTTAAAAAAGGTATAATTTTGTAATTCTATAAGTACCACACTGCATACAAAAAGAGGGATAAATACTCATCACTTCGGAGTATAATCACAGCAGATAATAAGTGCTAACAAACGGCGACAGTTTACTGAAGTCAACAGTTAAACCCATCATTTATTTATAATTTACAAACATATACCTGTGATTCAATGTTGTTAATATTCCAAACCAAAAAACACTGTTATCTATCTTTTTTATTTAATACCAAGTTAATCCCAATTCTCCTTAGCTTATCACTCATTAGCCACTGAGTACCAGCCAATCACACGCAGAGGAAATGCTTACCTTGTGATCTAACAAAAGATGACCGATCGAATCGTCAGAATTACTAAGAATTCTTTCAGCCGCAAGAAGCCAATCTTCAGCGAGTTTGGCACTTTGAAGATATTTTCGCCACAAACGCTGTAGTTTATGAGTTAAAAGCTCCCACTCCTTCGCCTGGGAGATTGTGCACTGAAAGTTTCCCAAATATTCAGAGCCTCAAATGCCACAGATCAAGATAACAAGACGATAGAAGAGAAAGATTAAGGATAGCGGAAAAAGTGAAGCTATTTTGATGCCCTTGTTTTTGCAAATTAAAATTGTAATACAACATAAATCTACATGTAAATAAATAATAATTTTCAATAAGGTCTTTTTAAATTTCTGCTTATTAAATTTACTTAAATATTGTATTATAGTTCAAAAAATTATTAACATTTTTAGGGTACTATAGCAACATTGATTGCATGCACATGGAGCTATTTTTAACATTTATACTATGAGATCATCATTTTTGTAAGTAAAGACTATAATGTTGTAGTTTTTGAATAAGTTTTTAAGTGATAAATATTCCTTTGTTTTTTTAATGATAAATGTTTGTCATTGCCTTCTTAGTAATTTGTGACTACATGACGATTTATAGAATGTAATATGTGACAGATGCATATCGAGAGATGCACATGATTTAGATTTAAGATTTTGAGAGAAATTTTGAGTCTGTATTTTCGTAAGTAAAAGAGTAAAAGAGTAAAAAGTTGGAAGAGAAAAAGAAATCCAGCTCCAGTTAAAACCAATGGAGGCTTTTACTGCAACATTATTATTATCTTATTAGCGTAGGCCTATCTATGACTAAGTTAACATTTTAAGCTAATTTATTTTATAATCTATTTAAGCATGTAAGCTGTTTGCATTCTTTGTTGTTATTTGGTTGGTAAGCACTGGCAGATACAGAAAATTGTTTTATTACAACATATATTTGTAATCTAATTCTAGCGTAAGTGGCAAAACAAAACAAGAATAAAAATACACATAGAAGAAAACAACAAAGAGAGGGCACATACACAGGAATGATTTTGAAAGATGATTTAGTAAGATGAGTTTGTGACTAAAATGAGCTCTGTCAGTGAAGGACGGAAAACATAAAAATAGTATGGGATAAACACCAAAATGCACATTGTAGCAAGAAGCAAAAGCTGTTGCCATGGTAACCAGAAAGTAACCTTCCCATCATTTTTTCAGCCTAATTTTCTAGTATAGCCAAAAATCGTTGCAAAACTGTTACCTTCATTAAGCGATTTTAGCAAACCTACCTCGAATCTATCGTTAAGATCACTGAAAGCATGTTCCATTTCAGCAGCATTGACATTTTTGACATTTGTCCGTTTAATTTTCTGGAAGACTTTGTTTTTACTTTCGAGCATTGACTTGTAGTATGTAGTTTCTGAGAAAAGAGCCTAGAAATTACAATAACACTGAGATGTTTATGTATGTACATTTAGTAGGCAAAAGAGACAATTTGATAAAAGCTGAATGTACATATTTCAGTTTAATAATTCAACTGAAGTAATAGAACTGGAAGATAAATACTACCTTGTGCTTTTCCAGCTTTTCAGAAATTGTTTCAATGTCGGCTGGATCTTGACTATTGCCAGCAAGAACAACCTCAGCATTGTCTAACCACTGACTGATATCTGAGATTCCTGTTTCTAGAGATTCAACTTGCGGCATTATACTTTTCAGTCCTTTGACACGATCAGGTAACTCTTTCTGAACAGTCATTATACGCTCTTTTATCACTTTCAATGTTCCAAGCATTTCATTTATAGAATCTGGAGTGCTGGATTTAACTAACGATTGGCCAATTTTAGACATAGATTTGAAATCTGTTTGGATGCCTTCTATTTCACCCTGAGCATTCTAGAAATATTAATGAAAGACGCAACTTTATTATGACATTTAAGGCAACATTTCGAATCCTCATATGAAGTATAATTCATCAATAAGATCATGAATATATTCAAAAATGCAAGAAAAATATGTCTTTCGTTATATCATATCTTAGCTACATATGTCTAAATAATATCGCAGATAAATCAGAAATATAGGAAACAATACCTCAAGAGAATGCAATAGGTCTTTAATTTGAGGGTATGAACATGGAATATCCTTTTCAAGCAGTTTTTCCACATTTTCAAGCCAGTCAGAGAGATTGTCTACACCAAATTTGTATTCGTCGCGTGCCTTATTTGCAACCTCCTTTTTGTGGACACTTTCAAGCTGAAATTCATTTAGAACATCAAAATCTGTTACTAGTTTTTGTAGTAAATGTTGTAGAAATCTACTGAATTACACCACATGAAAATAATTTTAAAATATTAGTTCAAACAAGCATTATATCACGAAATCTATATCTATTATCCAGCAAGTTCCATAGAGCCATAATTGCCTGTTTATGTGTAGTACAATATACTGCTAATACGGTAAATATTGTTTTAATAACTGTTCCTATATAAACAGCTAATTATACCTGTTCTGTGCCATCCTTAAACCGTTTGTTGACAAGTTGCAAATTCTTTTTGATTTCAGTTGCAATTGGGTCCTTAACAACATCAATCAAGAACGTTCCAGCTTCATTTAACATCTTGTGTTTCTCATCAAACTGTGGAAAACTTTCAAAGAATTCCTGACATAAAGAAAAAGTTGGAAAATAATTACTTTAAAAAAAACTAACATGCAAGATAACAATATGATACTGTGAGAAATATAGGAAGTGGGTTTTCAGGCATCCAAGATAAGTTTAAGCAATTGTTTAAAGCTATCATCCATTATGGACATTAGGTAAAATAACTTATTATTTTGCTGCATGTACATTTCATTTTTTTGTAGCAAAAGTATTTAAAATTTAAGAGCAATGACACTTTATCATTACTTACATTTCTTTCATCTATTGTGCCTTTCATAACCTTGTCAGCATCTGTGAGCCAAACTTGCAACATATCATCACAAGCTTTATAACGTTTCCAGTATTGGCTACTTTTATCAAGGAGCGTCTCGCATCCATTTACTTCCACAGAGAGAGAATGCCAACGGTCACTTACTTCTTCAAGGAAATTATCCACAGCTTGCATTGAATCCAAATCTACAATAATAATGAAGACAAATTTTACATTTTACATTGCAATAGCATCATTAATATGATAAACACACAATTAAACACTTCATGATCATAATAATGATAGCAATCCTGAGAAATATAAGCTTACCATTCGGATCAAAATTTTTCTTTTGTGCTTCTGACTTTGCCTGACAGTTTTTCAACAATTTATCGTATGCTTCAGCAAGTTTCTTTTCCTTCACATAATTCTGAAATGATCACACATATATCCAGAAAACAGGCATATGTAGTGCGATTGAAAGTAAATAAATCCAAAAATTTCACATTCTATAAATGGAATTTAAAAAAACTTACATTGCAGTCAGCCAACTTTTTATCAACGTCATCCTGATAACCATAGTTGTCACTCCATTTTTTTACTTTTTCCTCTGTATCATCTAGCAGACCAACTAGACGATACCGTGATTCTTCATATTCCATTTTGCGATAAATATGAGGAGCAGCAAGAACAACTTTACTGATACGTTTTCCAATATCATCAAGTTGATCCTTGGGTATTTTTTCACCATTACATTCTCCCTTTTGTTTAATTTGATTGAAAGTCCTTCGGATGGAGTCAGCATCTTTGAATAAAGCCTATTAAATAAAAAATTATTAAGGTATAACACGCAAGTCACCGTCACATTTTTCATCAATGGTTATATTAGATACAATAGAAAACATCATCTTATTGATTTTTATGAATTATCATACCTTATGTGTATCCATTTTTCCTTTGAGGACATCTGCTATCTCATTGTTGTCATCAACACCTTTTGGCACAGCATCTTCATAAATGAGTTCCTCGGCTTGAAGTAACCACTCAGCGATATCACCACATTTACCTGGTAATGATCTGTCAAGTTTGTTCTGCCAGTCTTGAATTTTTTTAGTTGTTTTTTGCCAATGATCTTTGAGGTAGATGGCTTTTTCTTTGTCTAACACTAAGGCATTTCCAGAATCGTAAAGCTGCTCAAGACGTTCGTAGCCTTCCTTATACTGAGCCTGCTCAGCTTTAAGTTGCTTAAAATTCTGGGTTCAAAATAACAATATAAAAATATATGTATATATAAAGAAAATCATAAAATTATGTAAAAAGAGAAGTACCGGTAATTTGAACAAAAATTTATAAAAATAGTTCTTACATCATATTCAGCCGCACGATCAGTGATAGGATGATCTATGACTGCTTTAACTTTATCGTCAGACTGGTCCAGCCAGCTAAGTATTTCATTGTACAACTGCCGTTCTGCTTCGGCTGCCATCTTTTCATCAGCCTCACCAAGAAGCTGCAAAGTATCAGGAGAAAATATTAAAAAATTAAATTAATAGTTTTCCTAAAATTTGGCCCTCTTTGGTAATTCAAACAGAAATTGTTTGGGCCAGATTTTAAAATTTAAAAACTATAATCATAATTTCTGAAAAATGAGTCATATAGAAAATGAAACTCTTTAGTATTGAATAATTAATTAGAATATGTAAAAATATGAATAATAAAACATGTGCTGGATGGAGCAGGTAAGTGTAAAGTAAAAACAAAATATGCTAAGGTCCAAACAGCCAGGTTAAGTAAATTTCTGAAATAAGTTTGAAAAAATGAAACTAATTTTCGTATTTGACGTCCAGTAATCATTAGTATAGTAAGTTGGAAATTGTGTCCAAAATCCTTTAAATAAAATATATACCAGAAAATAATTTTTTTTTATAAAAGCTGTCGTCAAACATGAAACATGAAACCATGATATTTTCGATTCTATGAATCTAATACACATGAACCTAGAGGTTTTATTTGATATTATGATTAAACCCACCCGAAAAAGTGAAAGGTAAGGTGTCTATGTAATATAAAAAAGACATATATAAATAGAAATATATTTAGAAAACCAAGAATACCGATTCAAGTGTCTTCGCGATTTTGAACAGTTCCTGTTGCTGAAGTTGCATGCAATAAAGGTTTTAAAAACACTAAGTAAAGCAGTTTACAACAGCTATTGATAATATCAATTTGGCAAAAAACAACAGGTTGAGAGATATTAGAAAATATATTTCTCGTAAGAAAACTTACAAAAGAAATAACAAATTGTATGAATTTTAAGCTAGATTAACACGTGTTTAACCGCACATTTGCTTAACAACCTTACCTTTGGACATGATGATCTTTGATCTCCATCTAATTCAGGGTGTGTTAGCAAAAACTGGTTTAACGAATTCACACAGGTCTGTTACGTACAAAACAAACAAGCAACAATGTTAGTAATATTTCTAGCATCAACATAACAAATAAGCTTAGTCAGTGCACTTGGTTAAATAAAGCATAATGATGATCAGTACCAGGTTTTCATTTTAAAAATTTAAACAAAAGCTCCGAATTGGGAAAAATTCATGATTCCAAGAAATGAAATAACTGGTACTTATCACTAACAATACAAATATTGATGTTCTCATATATTTATCTATTATTTTGAGTTAAATTTTGAGTTGAATAAATTAGTTTTGCCAAATAAATTTGTGCGTGTAAATGTGTGTGAATCGCTATGCAGGGGTTTTCATTTTCCCATTTTCATTTATCATGAAAAGAACAATTTTCAAGTTAGAAGATATCCTCATGGTAAAGCCGAATTATATAAAGTTTATTTCAGCAAAAAGGAGAGAGATTGAGAGAGGAAAAAAATGAAGCAAATAGCCTAAATTCGTCCTTTGAATATACATGTAATAATAGCTTCAGTATATATATAGTGCACCCATTTGAAAGGGGTGTCTGAAGCGGCAAGGAGAGCTGATAAGGCAATTACCGTGTCTGAACGTTGAGCAATCTAAAATGTGTAAAATCATGATATAAAACCGAAGTTTAAAGGCGATTTTTGGTCATAACTTAAGAGCATAGAATTGTGACCTTTTTTTCGTTTTTATTCTGAAACTGTACCATACTTATTTTTTCTACATATATTATTTCATATAAGAAACGATAACTTGTTCAACCTATTTGTCAGAAATAACCTTTTAAATCAAGAATTTAGTTTGAGAGCAATGATCTACACGTATACACTGACGAGCAAACATCATTCATATTAATAAAACAAATAAAGCTAATTTATAATACATGTATGTGCTTTCCAACTGACATTCATTAATCTCATTTATCAAATGCTCCTTATAGTAACCTGAATGTCGAGATCGATTGTAAAAATCAATATGCAGTTGAGTGCTGTTAAATTTGTTATCAATTGTCTACATTAGTATGTCCACATTTATTATCTTGTGGGAATGAGAACATGTAAATTGCAGAAGTCACACTGTCTAATGTGAAATTACCATATCTGATCATGTGGTTAGTGGCCGCAACAAAGAGAAAAAATATCAAACATTTGCACCCAATACAGTTGTATTTACGGTACATGTATCAATAAACATTATTTTTCATGTTATTCATGTATACTATGATGGGAATCAAAAAGTTTATCGATAATAAGAAATGGAGTTTACATATCACATGACCAGATATAGCTTTTTTAACTTTTGTGAATACATGTTAACAAATGTGGTTGAAAATATTAATCGAAACATGCTAACAAATCATAAGGTATAACAAATGCATATAACATGACACCTCTTCTTGACATAAAATAAAACATCAATGTGGCAGATTAGTGTATTTTGTACCTTTGGATCTGTATTATCAGGGTCAGGGAATGCTTTCATAAACTGAGCAACATATGTCATAATAGACTTTTCGTCAGGCTTTTCCAGATCAACATCTAAAAGACAAAAATAAAAAAGTTTGAGATTATAATGTTTTAATGACATTATTAATATTCAAATACGATAGTAGTTTAATAATACCGGTACTAAAATAATCCAAATTTTTTAATAAGATTTTTTAGTAACTTTGATTGTTTTGATCAAATTGTTCTCTTACCTTCTGGATCTAAGAGCCGAGGAATTCCCAAATGTCTCTCTGCTTTACTGAATGCATCTTCTAAATTTTCTCGATTAGACTTTAGGTTGAGCGCATCCATGTCAATTATGTCTGGACGGACATTGTGAACCAGGGCATTAAATGCTTTACCATCTCTCCAACTTTTTCCAAAATCTTTGATAGGAATACCAGTTTTGCTGTAAATGAATAAAAATACTAATGACCAATTATTTTCGTGAAAACAAGTTATAATATAGGGGCAGATTAGAGCCAATGTGTATATGTAAATTCGAAACTAATAAATGTAATGTAACTTTTTTAAAAAAAAAAGGTAATTTTCAATATTTACTCAGTTACAGCTTTTTCAGACCACACCAGGAGGGCTTTCTTTGCTGTCATCTTGAATCGTTTAAGGGAAGAATCGCCATCTTGCATATCCAAACCAGCAAGAGCTGCTGCCGAATTTTCTTCAATCTTAACGGAATAGATGTAGTGAAATATTTGAATACATGAATATTTAATTTCACTCAAAGGAACCATGATACAATTTTCTATTTTAAAAGAAATGATTCACCTTGAAATGTAGAATGCTTCATCGGATAATCGAAAAACGGTTAAAATCAAAATTATCATCAGAATTTACGACGGTGATTAAAAAACTCACTTGAAAGTAAAGGATAATTGTCCAAATGAGACCAAGAATAATTGAAGGTTTTCCATCTGCAATATCTGATGGATTAATATTCACTAATTTGATGTTTTTACTTTGCAAAAATTCCAGAGACGCCCGTATGTTGTTAATGAAATGCACGCGTTGCAGATGTTTACTTCTTTCATGAGGCTGAAACGGTTCAAAGATAGAACATTCATTTTCAGTAGCTGTAAATGTTTTTTTTAAATAAAGTGACCATACAACTTTCTAATAAAAGACGGTTTTCGGCAACAAAAAGCCACGCAATTAATGGCTACCTGGTATATCACATTTATTAATATTATCTGATGTAGTCAAAAGATAACAGTAAAAATGATTTTACGTCATCGGAAAACCATATTTATGACAGTTTAGGTAAAAAAAAAGTCTTACCAGTTTCTCCCCTGACAACACCTCAAGTAACTGCAGTAGCATCACCCCATTTTTTATGTCTACAAACAGATCTGCTACCTTCGATGGTGGCTCATACTAAATTCAAAAATAACAAAAGGCAAAAGTTTGTTAGTGTTGTGAAGATTCACAATTTGAGTTCTCTTCAGTCTTGATAATGTTCACTTTGAATTTACAGACATTAATATTAATAATAATAATTACAATATACAGCAAAATAAAATTTTATTTCAAGATTTCTAACCGATTAGTATTTCTGGCGGAAGAGGTCATCACTATAGAAACGAAGATATGAGCAATTTTAAATTATACTTACGTTACATAGGTAGGAATTAATCCAATTTGTGAATGTCTTTTTCTGAACTCGTTCCTGTTCATCTAAAAATAAAACAAGTTTATTTCAATAAAAAAATATATTTTATTTCTTATTATAGTTAATTATATAAGTCATATTCCTGAAAAGGAAAACTTTAACATAATATACATGAATAAATGCTTTGATTTTTATTTAAAAAACCAATTCGCGTACAAGAAACTTGTTTAGCTGGAAGCAGTCCCGCCTTCATAGTCGTTTCAATACTTTTAACATCGAATCCATTTTGATGTTGCTCTTTCGGAAAATTACGTTTCGGTGATCTTAACCTTCGGAGCAGTTCCATCGCAACAGGTTCTGCGAGCAGGTATGCCCGCAACTCAATACAAAAAAAACTAATGTGAAAGCTAAGGACATAATCTTCTTATTACCGATTATATGTAAATGTAATCGGCTATAACAGTTACGCTCTTGTCAATACAACACAAGCAAAGCTCTTCCCATAATTAAAAAAATGTCCGATAAATAAGAACTATTTTGAATCCGATGCATTGTTGATTTAGAAAACTAATTGACAATTCATATAAACAATATAAAAATCTTGCAAGATAAAGCGATATAAATGTGTCGGATCAAAATCGCGAGTTTGAAATGCAGCATTCATGAAAGAGACTATAAATACCCATGATTTTTATCATCAGAATTTGCGTGCAGCGACAGAAATTAACAGTATTTTGCCTGGGTGCTCTATCAAAATATGCGCTTATCACAGGAAAACATTCGCGCATAAATCAATAAATATATCAATAAACAATAATGATGAACGCTTCATGTATAAATGACTGTCTGGCGACGTCGCCACTAAATATTAAAATCATTATGAAGGCTGATGGCTCTATAGAATAGTAATAGTGCAAACGAATTTTAAGAGCATTCGTTTAAGATATACGTTGTTAGTCTTAATGTATTCCAAATGAATGGGATATACTGAAGTTGAAATCGAGCTATCACGTAGAAACAGCTGCTATCAATAACAAATAGAAGCTTTAATCAGACTCCCACCTCCCTGCTTTAATTAAACACTAATTACAAAGGCAAAAATTCACCATAAACCGTGTATTGACAGGTAATAAGTTATCAATAAAAAAACGCCCAAACAGTGTGAGGCTATGAGAAATACGTACTCAATATATACGAGTCACTGCTACCATCTTCAATTTTGGCCGACGACATAATTGAATAACTGAACGACGGATTTTCATGATATATTGCGAGCAGAGGTTTTTCATCGTCGTCTCTGTTACAAAATTCATCTGGAAATTCAGAGTCCAGATATCCAAAATTTGAACTAGATTCTAAAACATTAATGACAGCCACATGAAGTTCATCTGCAGACGTGGGTTTGTCGACTTTGTCGACATTGTTACGGGTGTAAGAATCGAAATCATTATTGTCTGCGTCACTGTCAGACGAAGAGCTCGCGAAACATCGTGGACTAAGATTTTCGTTATCGCTTATGTTTTGATCGATTTCAAGTTCCAATTTTTCAAGGAAGTCTGACAAGTCATTCAATTTATCAACGTCGTCTGAAATGGGCTTCGACGTAGGAACGTCTGCGACCATGTCTTGTCCATGTTCTATGTCACAGGATTGATAGTCAGTTTTACTACAGTATTCTGATAGAGGAAGAGTGAGTTCTTTGGACGATGTGAAAAATCCGCTATCTCGGCTAGATGACAGACTTTTATTGGTCTGCACCAAAGTTGAGTTTGCAGAATCCATGTCTTCAACTTCTTCGATCGGCTTAGAATAGTTATCAATGATAGGTACTTGAACTACCACCAGTTCGTTTGGCGCTGTCTTGGTAAATACAATTTCAGAAGGTACTCTTACGTACAGCTGCGGAGCAAATTTATTTTTCTCGTCCTTTCTTTCGTCGGTTTCCAAATTTCGAAGCGGCTCTCTTTTTCCTGCTTCGTAACTGAAATCCTTACCATACTTTTCAGGAGAGTTCGATGTCTCACACCATTTTTCTTCGGCATCAGTTGGTACCCCATATTTAAATTTGTTGCCGAGTGTTCTCCGATTTCTGAATCGAGCGCTAAGAAGTCTTGGTCCTGCAGATTGTTGCTCGGGATTTTCTTTCGGTTCGAGAGAGTCATCCTCACAAGAGATAGCGACAGACGATGGTACAGCCCCTTCCAATGATATATTTGGTGCAACATCACGTTGAACATAGGTGTCTATCTCATCGCGAGCCAAACAGTCAATAGGCTGTGAAATATCACGGTCACCAAAGGTAGCACAAGGTGTAATGCTTGCGGTAGACACTGGCTCGCTGATCCGAGTCGTGGCTGACACATTTGGCTGAAGTGTGGCTGAATAATAATTGAAATCACAACGGTCCTTGGGGCGGCTTTCAACGTTTTTATGCGGCTGCGGCAAGTCCATCCATTCGCATAGAGGCTCGTGCGCCAATTCTATATTCCAATCTCGTTTATCCGGGTCAGATTCTAAGTGTTCTTTCTCAAGTTTAGTTACAGGAGCACTAGTTTCAGCATAAGAAGGTGGTAATGATGCCATAGTAGAAGTCGTCGGAAAATCAGCAAATTCAACCGGTTCATCTTCCGGTAGAAGATCTTGTTCTTCAGAAATCTGTGAAGACTCGTCTATGAATTTTTTTAGGGGTAGAATATCATCAAATATTTTACTATCGTCCACAATAGTGTCCTCATTGTCAGCCTGGTTTGACTCACCTCCATGGGTCACCGGATATGAGGAATTTGTTGATTGCGTAGACGGTTGGCCAGAGCGAGTTCGTAATGGGAGGCTGTAATCGCTATCAACATCGAAAATTATGGATTGGTCTTCATCTATAACGACGGCTTCGTTGATCTCCACATCTGATGGTTGATCACTTTCGTTTTCGAAAGCAACTATTCGGCAGAATTGAGGTGCTACTGCTTTGTGTTTGTCATCGTCAATATGTAGTTCTTCAGCAATGTCGGTGCCTAAATCATGATGTATAAACGCTGCGTCAATTATATCGGTCGATAAATTAACAAGGTCCTCTTTTTCACCAGTTTCATCTACCTTAGCTGTTAAATTATTCCTCAAAAATCTTCTTCCCTCGAAAATGAAATTTTTCCTATACTTTTCGTACCACTTACTTTCTGAGGGAGTAGGTAGATAATACCTGAAGTTATTTCCAACGCCATCATGTCCTCTATTCCTTGAACTTAGAAGAGGCGTCTCATAACTCCCTGGTGCAAACAAGTCTCTATTAACATCCCGGTCCTCCGCGTACCCAATTTTAATAAGTTCAGTAACATTCGTGTTGACAGGAGGAATTGTATCTCCGAATACTGTTCCCACTGAATCCGTTTTACTCCCCTGTTGAGTTTCCTCAATCATAGCCATATTTGAAGGTGTCTCTGTTTCTAAGTGCGAAATAACATTAATAATATCTTTGTCGGTATTTAATGAAGATAATGGTGTTTTACTATTCATGACTAGGTCATCAGGTAGAATCACAACTATCTGTTCACCAAGTGCAGGAGATAAGTTATTCTCAATGAGTTGTTGTGAATGTTCTGCGTCAGTTATCGGTGAGGAAATACTTTCTGGACTTTGAAGTTCAACATTTTCGTGAGGCTTATATTCAACTTTCAACTGAGGTGACTGCCTACGTGAAGGTTGCTCCCAAACATCTGATTCTAAGCTACAGATGTCAGCAACAATGCCTCCGTCGAGTGAGTAAGCAATACTCTGAGAGTGAGAGTCTTCACAGTCTCTAATGTTTTTATCGAGGGGTGGCCGGACAGAATCTTGATTTGCTAGGGAGTTATTGACGATAACTAACTGCTCCCCAAAAGATTGACTCAATTCTTGATCTGGAAACCCCTCCGAGTAACAAACAGTAAGAGGAACATAGTCATGATCACGTGGTCCATCTTCCTGAGGACCATGTCTATAAGTCCGAGCAAAGGCTTCATGAACAATATTGGAAGAATTTAAGATGGATTCTAGATTTTCTGGGCTAAGGTCATGGTCTTCGGCGCCCAATGGCGAAATAAGACGAAGTTCATCAGCCGTCACAAAGATAGACGGAATATCTATTGGTTCCCTTTGATCTAATAATCCACCATCTACATTACCATTGAGGACTTCTCCATGTTGCTGCGGCGTTTCTAAAGTAAAATCATTGCACTTATTTAGAATATTGCACTGAGTGGTGGGTGAGCTTCCTCTTAAGGGTTCAGCGTGTTCAGAATCAAGTTTTTCTGGATTAACAAATGAATCGGCATCATGTCCATCAATACCGCAATCACGCGCATCGGACGAGCTCCCCTGGTCCACAACCGAGAATTTCAAATCCGATGAAACCGATCTTTTTTTCTTTTTCTTCCTCTGATCCTCGCTGTGGCTATCCTCCGAAGACGACTCGCGAATTGTTGTCACCAATATCGGCTCGTTTTTTTCGTGGCACCATTCGTACACGAATACGAATACTTCGTCATTGATTTTGATTCTACATCGTACGCTTTTCGTACGCTCAAACTTCCTCTTCGGAATGCGTATTCGAATGTGACCCTCTGCTTCTAAATCCCATGGCATTATGGGTGCTAACTCTCATAACAATAATAAATAGTTAATCACATTTCAACCATTAATGGCAACACATAAAATGGTACCGGTAGGTTCTAGTGTTAATTATGACATTTTCTGTAAAGCTGCAAACACCGGCCGATCATTAAATGTGCTGTGACTCTCTATGAAATTCAGTAGACTTTAAGTCACCTTACAGATTAGACCGATAAATAAGGCTTTGCATATCTTAAATGTTGGTCAACATAACCTAAAGTAAAGGCATACTTTCGTTAGCAAACAAAAAAAATCGTCATATCACATTTCCACGTCTAGGTAACCTTACTACATTCATTATAATTTCACGTTCAAATTAACCAAACACTCGGAACAAATATGCGCATTGTTCGACATGAATTTGACCTTAAATCATTAGTATCAGGACGTCGAGGGCTTCGTTTCAATACAATTCCGAGATTACCTGGTTATTTTTTTTAAATGAACCGAACAGCCTAACAACTTCATTCTGATTATCATGGACATATATACGAGATATGTCCATGGTCTGGTGTAGAGAGGAGCAGGTAAAAATGGCCAAGGTAAAAATTTTAAATTTTTTTTGATAGGTAAAATGGCCAAGGTTAAAATTGCCAAAATAATGTTTTTGATATTTTGAAATTGGATAAGTATGTAAATAACATTGTTAATAAAATATTCAAGTTTGCGTTGGTGTTTATATTAAATTTAATGTATGTCATTCTTACACATTCAGTCCTTGTATAATTTCATTTTAAACAAAACTAAACTAAATACAAACGCAAACTTGAACATTTTGAGAGATCACTAAAGCTTAAAAAGCTTAAATTTAAGAACATTAATTACTTACACGCTAATGCAAACTACACATACAAACTAATAAGAAATATTTTTAAACAAAACTTAACTAAATAAGCTAAACTAAATACAAACGCAAACTTTAATATTTTAGTAACAATGTTACTTACATACTTACCCAATCTAAAAATATCAAAAAAAAATATTTTGGAAATTTTTACCTTGGAAATTTTTACCGTTTTTCAAAAGCTTGGCCATTTTTACCGAACACCGCAAACACATCAGTTATAGCCATGGTCTGATGAAGAGAGGAGCTGCAAACACATCAGATATAGCCATGGTCTGATGTAGAGAGGAGCTGCGAACACATCAGTTATAGCCATGGTCTGATGTACAGAGGAGCTGCAAACACATCAGTTAT
>JAYJLZ010000016.1:756-17154 GCA_036873915.1 Tubulanus ruber | reverse complement strand
ACAATAATACCCTGATATTCAGGAGCGCAAACTTGGATGATGCCGACAAGAGTGATAGAATTAAGCAACAGGAAGCCTATCTTTTCATAGTGCACAAGGAAAGGTCTCTACAACAAGATGGTGGGTGATGCAAAACAAATTTTCCTGGACAATGACATTCGTGAACTTGGCCCTACTGCTCCATGTTCTCGACATCTGACAATAACCCCTTACAGCAAGGTCCAATCTATTTCCTTGTACAATATGGATTATTTGGAGTCTCTGTGAGGGGATTCCTCGACAAGTGAACTTCCTGATTGATGAAGCCGACAAGTGAACTTCCTGATTGATGAAGCCCATCTCATCAGTAAGGGATAAAATGCGGTTGTGTCCTTCGTCCACTACTTTTTGAGCAATTATGGCATTGGAGAAAATGATGTTCATTTCCATTGCGATAATTGCTCAGGACAAAACAAAAACCTTGGTATTTTGCGTGGAGAGTGGCAGTAGGTCTCCATAGATCTGTCACATTAAACTTTCTTATAACAGGACACATCAAATTTTCTCCCGACTGGTGTTTTGGGCTACTCAAGAGGGCATTTAAGCGCCATGTAGTGCCTGCACAAAGTGTGTTGGCAGATGTCGTGAATAAGAGCTCAACTGTGAACATTGCACAAGTTGTCGGCCAAGAAGATGGTACCAACATTGTTCCTGTTAGCAACTAGCATGAATTCTTCAAGGACTCTTGTAAACCAGTACCTTCCCAACATTTCAGGTGTGTATAATACATGTATTAAGGCAAAAGTGTTTTAACCTTAAAATATTTCACAGTAAATAATTAAGTATGTAAGCAGAATACAATCTGTAATTTTACATTCACACTCAAAGAAGGTAACAATAATTATGTTATCTAATATAAAAGAATTATTGCTTCATGAAACCATTTAATAATTTATTGGGGTGTTGGCACTTACCCAACATGTTTTGTTGTAATGTGTGCATCTGGTGTCGGCAGGGTAACTAATTTTCACCTTTTAATTAATTTTTCCAGGTTTGATGCTGACCATCCTGGCACTGTATTTGCACAGAAAGACTTGAAAAGGGAAGAGATTGAGTTTCGAGCGCTGCTCCCAAACGCAAACTTCCCACTAGGTGAACCAGTGGTGATTTAGCCACCAGGACTGCCCCTTCAGAGACAGCAGTACCTATACAAATCTATTCGAGAGTATGTTGATAACCCCTACAAGGACGTAGTGTGCCCTAGGCCGTCCATACTACCGGCTGTGGACTCCGATGATGAAGAAACAGCTGCAGTTGTTGAAAATGAGCACGTTCAAGATGCAGGACGAGGTCGTGGCAGGGTGCGGTCGAGGGGTAGGGCGTGACAGGGAACGCAGTAGAAGCCCAGTCTAGACAATAATGTCAATTAATATCATTGTGATATGCCAGTAATAGTAATTTGTTTTACTACTTTTGTCTATATAAAGTGTGTTCCTGATAAAATATTTTTATGAAACTTTGTGTAAATATAGGCTTTATGATGATAATTATGTGTTGTAAGTTTCATGTTGATAGCTAAGGAGTTCATTTGGGGAATTTCAATGGCTTATTCCTCAATTTGTTGGTTTTTCCGGGTACTTAACTTTATCAACTTCGTTTGCCCATATCTCGGCGAATTTTTATCCTATGACAAAAAATTATAAATCAATGGAAAGCTTATTTAATGACCTTTCAGTAGAGCCCAAAAACACCAGATGACACATGTGACTGGTATGGTGCTGGAGGGTCACATGTAGGTCTATAGAAATAAGTTGGTCAGTATATATTTGTAAAGAAATAAGTTGGTTAGTTTTAAAGGGGTTGCCTAGAGATATGGTAAATAGCTGGGTATTATAAAGTTGTGGCTTAATAGCTATGGGGTAAGTCTTAGTAGAAGGTTGGTTGTTCACAGAGGTGGAGCCATTGAAGAGTGTGTGAGATGTATACATCATATGGATTGTGTGTATACTAGGGACTGGGAGAGTCCCTCTTGTTGATGACCGGTATCTAGTGAGAGAGCCGGCGTAGTTATCCTTTTGTTGATGACCGGTATCTAGTGAGAGAGCCTGCGTAGTTATTAATCCAGAGAAGGATAAATGATGTCGTATCTGTGAATCCAGTGAAACCAAAGAAGTATACAGGTTTTAGACAAGGCGGTGTAGGAGATCTGCAAAGAGATGTTCCCACCACCACTCTCATACATCATCTACCACCACTCTCATACATCATCTATTTTATAAACTGTATTAAAATTATCTATTTTATAAACTGTATTAAAATATGTCTTCTACCCACAGCGGTACAAAACAATGTATAGCCTGCAAGAAATTTCTTCAGGTTATTGATACCCACCAGTCCTAGTCCCGCGTAAAATGCAGGGCTAGATGGGGGGTGTTGTCTGCTCACGAGAGGCTCCTTGTGCCGCGTGCGCACCCTGGCCTCCGGAGGTCTGGAGGTCTGGACACTGCTAGCGGCTGCCCGTCTTTATAATGACAGGCCTCGGAAGTTCACTTCCCCGACGCCAGCACCCTGTCCAGCCCCGGGGTCGAGCGTTCTTGCAACAGTTGTGGGACATGAAATGGGAGTCGATCGGAGTATTTAAAACATCTACTGACAAATTATCGGTTTTTTATCACTTGTTTTTTTTCACAAAAGAGTCGTGTACAGTTTATAACAATAAGTCGATCTTTCGCAGGGATATCAGAAAATTGAGTATGATCCCATGGACATCGACGTGGACGAATCAACTCCATTACCAAACAAGGAAGTTATGCCCGATGATATTGAACCATCCTCTGCGGCATCACCTGACGACGTTCCTCTGTCCAACTTGGTCTTCACATCTGGTATACGCTCTTCAGAGTCATTGTCCGACAACCTGCCTCTGTCACAGTTGCAGGGTATACGCTCCTCATCGTCATTGTCCGACAACCTACCTCTGTTGCAGTTGCAGGGTATACGCTCTTCATCGTCATCGTCCAACAACCTGCCTCTGTCACAGTTGCAGGGTATACGCTCTTTATCGTCATCTTCCGACAACCTGCCTCTTGTCACAGTTGCAGGGTATACGCTCTTCATCGTCATCGTCCGAAAACCTGCCTCACCTTAAAAACGGCTATTCCATCCTCGTCAAAATCACCCGCCCTTGACAAAAAATAGCCACCCCTATCGAAAATGCTCGGAAATGTCGGAAAACGCATCTCCGTGCATCTAGTTTTTAAACCTTTTTACCAGAGACCATCTTGTATAAAAATACGCCCCTGTCAAACTTCCATTATATTCTGTTGCATTACTACTTATTGTTGATGTTGAAATAGGCCCATACGGAAACAGAAAAAAACTATTCCGCGCAACTGTTTAAATTAGATGGTGCCTGCAGCATATCTGATGTTTCTGGGAGACCAAGGAACCGAAAGCAGGTTTACAACAACAAAAATGTTTTTCAAGGAAGATGATTTCGTCAGATAGGAGGATCATGTTGAAGGTTGAAGTTCAACCAGACTACACCGATCATTTGAGTACGAAACAGCAATTAATGGATCTTGCACGATTTTGTCCAACCAACCTTTAAATACTTGAGTATGCCTTACAGTAACAACATACGAACACCGTCTTCTTCCAAAAAAAGAAGGAAAATTTCCAGTATTCCTTGGGCCAGTCTTTATTCATAGTAAGAAAGTTACTGCAGCTTACTACAGCTTCTTCAGCAATTTATGAATCACAGCTTCCTTCACTCAAAGCATGGTGAAACTGCTTTATGTAATGGCCTTAGATGTTTGATTCATATGAAGGATATTATTAAAAATAAGCTTTAGAAACGTTGATTGGTTCACGAAGAAGAAGAGTCATATAAAAGCGTCAATGCTACTATCAGTACGCCAGGCCGTAGGTATTATAGAAAAATAGGCAATGGCATTAGCCAAGACAGGTGTTCAGGAGAAACTTGGAACATAGCTGTGTATTTCTGAGTTTGTTGAGAAATTGAAAATTTACGTACAGAAGATGTATAATGAGGTGGAATTTGCTGTTATTGGTCAAGGCGAAAATGTTTAAGCACCTTGAAATTCCAATGAAAATGTAATGCTATTAACACAGCCAGCCAGTACCACATATCATTTGAAAATACTTTAGATGAATTTCAATGGTGCATATTCACTAAAGTTGTTATAATGAAGTTTATTATATATTAATAGCATATTAATAGCAACAGGTGGCCGATACTTTTTCTAATTTAAGGTTTGAATATTTTTATCTTTTGTAGATACTTTTGTAACAATACTTTTGATAACCGTGTTCAGTGGGAGGAGCACACAGTACTCCATTGTGCAAAATACTGCATAACGAAATTTTATACCTGTGAACGGGGACGGAAGTATAATAGACAAGACAATCTGCAGAGGCATAAAGAAACTGTCCATAATACTGATACCTCTAGGAAGAAGAAGAAGACATTTAAATGTGGTTTATGTTCCAAGAAATTGTCTAGCAAGTATTCTCTTTAGTGACAACTGCATGTGCATGGTAACACTTATACTAATAATGATACTGCTAACACCTCCTAATAAATTTAAAGGATGTAGTGTTGATGCGGATAAAGGGTAAAGGTTTGAAGAGAAAGCTACAATCCAGGTACTACACTTCAAATGCCAAGATTTCGCGGAAAGATCCCACAATTGATGAAACTAATGCTTCATGCATGCTAGGTGCTACTGCTAGTAGGACAACCAGAAATGGTAAAAGGCATGCTGTAACAAGAGCATCTGAGTGTGTACAATGCGGTAAAAAGTACCAGAGCATACAATAATGGAAGGTTCATATGCGTACGCAGCAAGTGCAGCAACGATGTGTCATTTGAATGGTAATGATAGTGAACTTAGTACCACTCATGGAAATATTAGATTAGAAAAGGTATGCATAAACGCAGTTTATATTCAGAATATTCAACGTTTGAGTTTACCTAAAATGGAATATTAATTATATATTAAAATAAATTAAAATAAATTAAAACACTATTTTACAAAATAATGATTCATGATACTACTAAAGATGCCATATTTAAACCAAAACGATATCTCAACAAAAAAATTAATAAATTTTCATTAAATTACATGTACTTTTTTTCTTTTCCAGCTTGCAGGCAAAGCAAGTAGAAAATTCCAGACAACATCAGACGTATATAAAGCCTCCGTAATAGATGATACTATGGCTGAGACAGAACTGGAGATGTAACAAGTGCAAGAGTTAGAATAATGTATTGGAAAGTATTAGATCACGAATGGGAATTGAGGATCGTAATATGGTACGGTTATCAATAGAACATGCAGATTTTGACAATAACATTAATCTTCCACTCATCCCTATTAAAGAAGTGACTGTTTGAAATATATTAGATGCCATAATGAGAGTTATTCAATCGTATAAAAATCTTACATTAAACGGATTATTGTTCGATTGTGTATGCATACGAATGCCGATTGGTGCAACAAGTCTTAAGATAGTGTTTACCAAAGCAAAGAAAATTGCGAAAAGAAAGAAATCTATTCTAAGAATAGTCAGTAATGACAATTTATGTATGACTAGGGCATTGGTGGTAGCTAAAGCCTATGCGGACAACGATCCAGCACTAAGATCGCTATGAATACCGAACAGTAAAAAACAAATGGAGGCATCAATTGAACTTCATGAAAGAGCGGGGGTTCCCTTGGGGAAGTGTGGGGTGGAATAATGTAATTCCTGTGTTGATCATAAATCAACCACACACAAATGCTACATGAGTGTTGTGAAACTGAGGAAAATTAAGTTTAATGGTTTTTACGAAATGAGCAAGTGCGACCACCCTCGTCGTGATGGATCAAGCATACCGTGCCTGTTTTGTGAAGATTCTAGTCATGCTATGCTTAGCTGTCGAAGTTATGATCAATTATCAGACAATGATAAAACCGAGAATCTAAAGAAATGTTTTGGTTGCTCACTCTGTTTTGGTTGCTTTAATTCTGGCCATCGTAAGCGTGACTGCAGAAGTAAGATGGTTTGTGACAAGTGTCATAAGCGACATCCAACGATACTCAACTTTAATACTGAAAGTAGTTGTAGCGAAGCTAGTAACTCTGTAGAAAAGGAAGTAAGTCGGGGGCCGGTAACAGTTGTACATTAGCTATCATCCCTGCTAGGTTGGTATGAAGGTAGTTGACACATATGCAAACCTTGATCCAGGAAGTACGGTTAAATTCTGTACGGAGAAGTCACGTCGTTAGCTAAACTGCCAAGGCCATAAACTAGGGGTCCATGGACCTCATGCCTACTTGGATATGAAATTGGGCATATATATATATATAGAAAATTTCCACCAAACTATCGAAACAAGAGGCTACCCGTAATGCTTTTAAGCCGGCTTGTCACACTGCACTTCTGTATTAACACAAATATTAATTGACCTTGAATTTTCCAGGTGATGATTTTAAAATTAGAGGTAAATTGCTATATTCAAGAGTAATTGATATTGACCTGGGTTGTTCTGATATTTCAGAGCATGCAATCATGTTGATGGGTGATTTTCCGGTTTCCCAACCATATAGGCGTTTTACTCCACAGTTGTTTCAAGAATAACAGGAGCAATTAGAATTACTTTTTAATCGTAATATTATTCGTCATAGTAAGAGTCATAATGCTAGCCCTCTAGTCCTACTACACAAGAAAGACGGTAAATTGAGAATGTTTGTTGATTACCGGGAATAACATTTTTCCAGGATAAAGTCCCTAGCCTAGTTAAGATAGGCACTGGCACTGTCAACATCATCAATATCCAGCTGTAAGATAAATAGTTCATTTGTCAAAGATGCACTATGGAGACGATATGTCACAACAGGACAATACATACGCGCGACAAACATAATCGTGTTGACATTCAACAACGATATAGTACTAGCATCCAGCAGCAACACTGTCATACAGGTAGGTCCACATTCTGCATACCTCTCTCTCTGCCACCCACTTACACCACTTTGCTACTTGCCCTGTATGACCAATACAAATGCCAACCTATAGTTATGACACCGCCCCAACAGTATAAGTTGATACTGCATACCCCAGTAGCCGCATCTACACTAGATGCCGTAAAATCTAAGCTTAAATGTAGGCAGCGTTTTTGGATTCCAAAATTACGTCACATTGCCAAAAAATAACTTAACAAATGTGTAACATGTAGAAGGGTTTTAGCAAAACCATTTAGCCATTGCTTAACCATTTTCTTTTGTTGGCGTTTATTTTACTGGAGCATTAAATGTAGTAATTATCAACAAAATGTTGTGTATGTCTATTTACATGCGCTGTTTATAAAGCAGTGCATCTCGAAATTGTGTGTCACTTATCTTTTGAAACATTCTTACTTAACGTTTTTGTAATCGGCGTTCCCCTCCGCGTGTTATTGTTTCAGACAATGCTAGTACTTATGCTGCTTCCGCTAACGAGCTGTGCGACACAGATGCTGTAAAATTTATATGGAAATATGTGAATGTCTTGAGGCAATTCTTACTCCAGCTGAATACCCAGAAAAGTACAATTGAGAAAACTGGTTGTGGGACGGAGATAGTCTGGTTAAGGCACAAGGTCTGCTAACAATGATCAGCATGAATTGGGAGAATGACAAATTTGGAGACAAAATCGGCGGATTTCCGCCGATTGATGGGACATTGACAGCCCTAGTTATAAGCAAATTTGAGCAACTTTGGGAACCAAAATGGCCACCAGTCGGCCATTTTTGTATATTTTTGCATTCTTGAATATCCAAAACAAAGATGGCCGCTGATCGACCAATATTGACCTCGTCAAAAAACCCGTTCTATATGTTAAAGACCTATGATGGTAGAAAACTCACACCAAAAATTTGAATAATTCATTGATTGGTTAAAATCTTACAAAACCAGCAAATATTGACCAAAAACGTCATTTTTCTGAATAAAAATGGCCACCAGTCGGCCATCTTGGATTTGGTAGACCCACTTTTTGGTATGCACTTATGCCTACCGGTACTTAGGACGTACGTTCCCCCTAAGTTTCAGCTGAATCTATGCATTACTGTAGTAAATTTCAAGAGACAGGTCATGTCAATCCAATTGAGAATACTGAAGAAAAAACTAAAGCAGACAGATTATCAGTTGACCATTTCCACTATCAGATCAGATACTTCATTATTCTTAGAACCACTGATGATGATGTACCTATTTCCTGGCAAAATATTTCGTCCAACAGAATTTGATTACCATAGTCATTGTTACAGGGTAACTGACTCAAAAATATTCGTATGTATTAAACCCAGAGAACACGAAGACATGGGCGGACTGGATAGCTATGAAGACAATAGTGGAAATACTTTAAATCATAGGCCCATATAATTTCAGCTGTACATGGAACAAGGCCCATATAATTTCAGCTGTACATGGAACATGCCTTCTATTTATTATTTATTTTTATTGAAAGATATATGTGGACTGTATGATAATTCATAAAACATTGCGCACAAGACCAAAACTAGATACACGAAATTACATAGAATAAAAGCATTGATTTAAAGTGTGACATTGAAATTTGGGAGATGGCAGGAGTTAACTTAGTAATAAAGCTGTGTAAGATAAAATGGAAAGTATATGTGTACAGACTGGCGTGTAGGTGTGTAATAGCAACATTGCTGCAAGTAAAAGATTGACGCAGTCCCAATGGCTTTTTGCAGTCATCAGTTATATGTTAAGTTTAGAAACATAAAGAACTTCACAGAGAGTAATGGATGTTGAAAAATACATGTAATATACATTTTGTATAGAAGTTGTAAGTTGAAAATAAAGACTTTGATTAAGCATAAGAAGATTTATCAAAAATAATAAAGTTGTTGGATTATAAAATAAATTCTGTAATATATATATAAAATATAGCACCTGTTTAGTTATCTCTCTACTATTGCTGTCTTTCTTGACTGATGAAGCAGTTGTGTTTCATTTTAAATTATTTTACCTGTTTTTTTTGTTTCAAAGAAATCTAATTATTGCATCTTTCTCATTTCAGCCGAAGAAATCGATGGTAACAAATTTGACAGAGAGGATGATCGAGCAATTGTTCCCTACAATGAAATGGAGAGTTCAAATTTTGGATAAAGAGGCTTTGTTAAAAAATATGCCCTTGAATGATACTACCAATACGGAAGTAAATCACTTTTCCCGGAAACTTTTATGAACCTCATCACATTGAGATGAGAGGATTCCCAGAACCAATTTTAAGGAAGTAATGATACCTTGGGCTTTTTTATCAGGCTCTATACGTTATAGATGTGATGGTCCTTGTGCTAAAACAGTTTTTACAAAATGCCAACTGCTAAGTTATGTTTGTGAAATGAATGATGCTATATTGTTGATTTAGCGAGGGCTTGATATTTACATGTATATTTAATGATAGTAGGGTTTGGAAAGAGAATAGAAACCAATATTATTTTTTTAATTATTTTGCACACCGGCCATGAATTTAGACCCTCAAGATATTCTTTAAGCTTGACATGTTAACCAGTTTATCTTATTTCATTGCAGCAGTACAGAAGAATCTATAATAATATCCGAGATCTAATGCATATCAAGTTGTAAGTAATTACTTACATGTTTTGAATTTTGCCTTTGTAATTCTAACTTAATAATTCAAATCCTTGTCAAATTTGTCTTACTTTCTTTAGGTTCCCTAAACCACAAGAATATGATGCTGTTATTGGGAAACTTTTGGCAAAATATCCCTTTCTTCAAGGAAAAGATAATGGTTGCTCTGTAAGTTAATGAACAATTTTCAATTCATGTACATGTACCATGAATCAATTGGCACTTATAGCAGAAGAATTTTATTGATTGAATTGTATTCATTAATTTGCAGCATATTTTAAAATAAAGCAAAGTCTTAGAAATAAAATTAAAAAAGAAAGGTACGTACTTAGTTCCAATGATGAAATTTGGGAAGAAGCGAATTACCGGTATACTAAGTACACCCAGTCATGATCAGTCTAAGTCTGAACCACTTCACAAAATTAAGTTGAAAGAATTAATCAATGTGAGTTTGAATTAATTCAATTGTATCTTCTGTTTATTAGGTAGCCAATGTTATTATAATTTTGTTGATTACATTCATTGTATAACTTGTGTAGTATCGGTTATACAATGTAACTGTCTGATGATTACTTATATTAATTGTATCGCCAACATTATTTTGAAGTTAAGACTGTCATGAAATCATTTCAGGAAAGTGATATAAATATTGAGGACACGGCATCAATTGCTGCTCATCTGAATATTTTGAAACAAGAAACCTTAAAGCTTCGGCCAAACGTGGATTTAGTTCGAGAGACACGAACTTTGAAATTTCGGGTCGAAGATATGGATAAATTTAGCACTGAAGATGCTCTTAACAAGTATCCATGGCTTCGTTTTACAAATGTGGTAAGTTGATGCAAAACTTGGACAAGAAAAAATACTAAGCTTGTTATAACACCACCATTGGGACTTGTGTGGTATAATAGATGACACTTTGTTCCTAAGAAAAAGCTGTCCTTTATTTAATGAGCTGTGAAATTATAAAGGATCCGGCGTTATAACAAGCTTTGACTGCAGTAACTGAGGTATAAATACATGTAAAGTCTGTATGAATCAATACATGTTTTAGGTCCTTGCTGATATGGAAGTGCGTAACGGTGTCAATCTGATTAGATCTTTAAAAATGGAGATGACGAAAATTTTTTGATATAATCATAACGAAATGTCCGAAGAAACAGGAGTGTGCTTGAACTTATGCAACAAGAGTTGGAGATAGCCACGGATCAAAGTTGCAAATTGAGTGAGTAACTTAATATAATTTCTGGGATACAGTGAATGGCTATTTCGGAGAACCAAACAAAAATTTTTTTTGGAATTCAGCACTGTTGCATTTACCATGTTGAATAAGGTATCCCATGGCTTGTTATTAAGATAATGTGATATTGTGGAAAAAATATTTATTGTATTATTTAATATTGATAGCTGTCTAGATCTAATATGCACCTTCACTGCACTGTACTGGGGGTACATGAGGGTAATATCATATGTGGTTAGTGGTTAGCCATGCATATCAGTAATTCAAAAGCTAATTCATATAAAGGCCGAGGATGTAAACTTCATAATTCTTATATGTTGGTTTTGCTAGCAATCATAGTGCTGTAATCTAGACTGGGATTTTCATAATGAATGCTATCCCGGTCTTTTGGGAACGCTTTTGTACCTCTCTTGGTAACACTTTTGTACCGCTTACGTACCATGCAAATAAACCTTATATGAAAAGTGACAACAAAGTTGGTGATTGGCTATAAAATAATTTATTAATTTTTCCATTGTTGCAACCCCCAATATGTCCCCTAGTTAAAGAATCAGTCTAACAGTTCTATTGATGAATTTGATCAAAGCAATTTAAGCGAGATATTATTCTTTAATCGGCAATAACTGAAAAACCTTTCGATTGATGAGTAATCACTCGGTTAATTAACCGTTGCTTTATTGTTGGTGTTGCTTGAACATCAAGCGTGGTTTGCAAGCGTGGTTTGCAAGCGTAGTTTGTGATTGAGTCTCATCTCAAACATAGACACTAATATAACTGTAAGCGTTTTAAAGGTGCGTAATTTGCGTTTGTTTTGTTTAGGTTTCAGTGTATTTCGGTATTTCGTCCTTCTTAAAAAAGGATTCTTCGTCGGTATGTCTAGTTCAACTTTTTGTATGATTATTGGTGGTTACAGATTTGAAAATACGTTAAAAAAATTAATTTCGATGTTGACAATTTTTGGAAGTGACTATACGACCGGAATACGTTTCACACTGCTAAATCTAATAAACCGGATATCGCGTCTTGATTGACTGATTTCGTCGCGTGTCAATTGTGAGCATTTCCAATACAAATTACTTAAAGTAATATAAAGATATAAAAACATCATAATCACGTCAATGTCTGCATAAAAGACTCACGATCTACTGAATCATCTCTGAAACGACTGAAGAAAACGTTAAATAATGAATTGTAATATTATGAAATAACGTGTTAACATAACACTTGTTAACGTTCCCAGTTGCTTTGTGATCGAACCCTATTATTTCCGGAAATATAGAGACTAATATAACTTTAAGCGTTTTAAAGGTGCGTAATTTGTGTTTTTTAAAGTTTCAGTGTATTTCGGTATTTCGTCCTCCACACGGAAGTGAAACCGAAAGTGCACGCATTTGGTGGTTTGACAAAGAACTGTGACAAATCTGTTCGAAATTCTTTAAAAATGATTCTTCTCAAAGGTTAGTATGTTTAGTTCAACTTTAGTTTAAAAGGTGCGTCGCAACTATTTACGCTTACTCTGGGGAAATCATCACTTTTTACGCTTAACGCGAGGACAAAATAACTTTCTATGTTTAATCTGGGGAACTTTTTACACTTTAATGGGGGGAAATCATAAGTTTTTACGCTAAATCTGGGGAAATCCTCTCTTTTTACGCTTAATATGAGGAAATATAACTTTTTACGCTTACACCCACGTAATTTTTTTACACTTTTTTCGATCTTGTTTCCGGCCAAATTTACCTGGTCGAATCTTGGAGTAATCATAGCGTAGGTCGAATGTAGTCTGGTTGTTATAAACATTCTCGTATTCATTTCAGGATTAACTATGGGGAAACGCAAACGCAAACCAATGACCAAATGTCGCTGTGGTAGGGTCGACATGAAAATCGTGCGATGTGTGTGCAGAGCTGACTGCACCGGTGACAACTGGACCGCGTAGTCCACCATGTCAGAAACGAAAAACTAATCTAAGTTTCCTATATGTACCTAAGTTTTTGATGTTGATGTTATGTACTCATTTTATATTGTTATATACAATAAATTTAACTTGTTTTTATGATTCAAAACTGGATTTGCATGTAAGAGCGGACGAGCTGGCATTGCTACAGTCGGCCAATTCGCGTGGCCCACCATTGCCGGATTCACCAGATGACCTGTGATTGTTACAGTTATATAGTGCCAATTCGCGTGGCCCACCGTCGCCAGATTCAGAAGATCTACCACTATCACGATTATCCGAAAGACCACCTTCGCCACATTCAGACGATCTACCACTATCACGATTATCCGGTAGACCACCTTCGCCAGATTCTGACGATATGCCTTTGTCACAGTTATTTTCTGTCATACAAATTGCAGCTGTTGAATTTAAAGTGGGTGAAAGTACAGAACCACGACATTCACCAATGCATACTTCTGTCCATCTACAACCACCCAGTTCATCGGTTCCAACAGTTTCTGACAGAAATATTGTACCCATGTAATTCATGTGCCCAGTAATATGACGTCAGTTCAAAATGTGGCAGTGACAGTGTCAACACCTGGATACGGCAATTGTTTTTACGAATTTTCGATTTTTGCCAACCTTAGGTGCATTGTTATCTCCTGCCAAATTAAATTTGGTAAATAGACATGATGGACACGCATTGAGGTTAGCAGTTCCCAAACACTAAGTCAGTTGGCTCGAAATACTTACGAACATTTGGTAATAAAAACGATATATCACATAAAATAAGACTATATTAAACTAATGGAAGGAAAGGTCATGTAGGTCAAAGTCTAATGTACCCGTGTTGCAAGTTGTAAAATGTACCTGTGTTGCATGTTGTTGGAGGATCGGCCCATAACAACAGGGTTATATTAAATTTTCGTATTTTGTGGTTGGTGTGTTAGGTGACAGAGATTTAATTAATCAACGCCCTCTGGTGGTAGTGGCGTTTAGACCAAAGTCATCTTAGAAGTAGTTTGAAAGAACTGCGAGAATGCTATTACTATAATATGCTGTCCGTGGTTTCATATTTCATACTGTTACGAGTATTAATGATGATCAATTGTAATAATTCACACAGAATGAACGTTTTGAATTTCTCGAGAAATTCGTTGGCAATAGAAATGTCAGACATCATCGAAATCCAGGACAAACAACTGACACAGTCTGATACAGATCTAGTTGATAAATGCGAAATAAAAGCCAGTGCGTACCCATGCGGTAATAAAGATCGGCAGATTGAAGGTACCCTAGCTCGGATAAGGGCTGATCCGGGAGTGTTAATCAATGCACGGTTCCCATATGCTTAAAGTACGAAAAACGGAGATGCGACTGCTAGCGGATTTGGTGATTACGGCGCTGGTCGTTTTACTATTACAAACTATAACAGATAGAAACTTCTATGGATAACTCGTCATTGCTAAATCACCTCAATCAGGCTGAGGAAATTTGACACTCATGTGTCTCGGCTGGTTGATCAAATTCTACCAACCGCAGATCAAATGGAATAACACTTTAAAGACATGGTATATGCTACTCCAAGGTATATGTAAATAATAACTGAATTGAAGATCAAATGGAATACTTTAAAAGGTAATAACTCAATAGCGGTGCCTGTTCCACCAGTTATAACTAACCTTGCGTGGTTTAAAGGGCTACGTTCACCGGTTGAAATCTGTTCTAGTAGATTGGGTTTTAATTATGCCCAGTGTTACATACCGGTAGACTAATGGTTTTTATTCTACCCTTTGATCACTTTAATCACTTTAATTCCACTTTAATTTCTGTTTCACTAACAATAACATTTCAACCACCACCGTTTCGGAACGTATGCTCTTATCTAACTAGACATGTGTGTTTACCTGAACGAACACGAGTATATCGCCCTTCTGCGAGTGGAAGTTGAGGCACTGTTATTGCCAAATGCGAGAAATGTAAATGGGCTACTGTACGTCATGGAAATAAAAATAGTAGTAACCTGTACCATAAGGATAAAAATGTGAACAATGTGCATCTTGGAATGTCACAAAGGTGTCATAGTGACCCCACGTTTTTCTTTCAAAGTAGGAAAATTCTTGAAAGGTTGATCTATATGTGAATTGGTTCTTTATGATATGGATAACTGGCCATTTTGAATTTGATGACAATATTTGGCATGTTTTTAGCATTCAAAGTCGTACACAGGCAAGCACAATATGAGCCTGCCAAGTTGAATATTAAGAGCTATATTAACCAACCCTTAAATGGCGAAACGTGGTCCAATAATCACGATTAGGGATACTTTTGGGGTGCTGGAACCCCGTAGGTAAATTTTTTTGTTTGGAAATAGATGGGCTATATACTGGTTCCTATGCATCAATAATACATAATATGGAGAAATTCTTACAGTTTTTGCAATTTTTGTACTTTTATGAAATTAATCACAAAATTGCGTCTAATTTGTATAATTTATGCGAGTCGGAAAAACGCGTATGTTACGTATCGTGTGGTATTACACCTCCATATAAAAATTCATCATCATCAGATGAACCGTTCTCTTCAGGGGGCCGCGATTGGGTTCTACATCGCCACTTAAGATTAAGAGAAGATTCCCTATATCAGGTATATTAAAAAACAAGCAGTTGCCGGTACAAAGAGGGAGGCTACAGCACAAAGGGACACCCAATTATTAACAACAACAATGTCAATACATAAAGTAATTAAACGAATACCATGCAGCAGACAAATAACCAGTTTAATAGTTTGTCTGCTCATGACGGTTTGTGTTTCTTAAATCTAGAAACTTTTATTGTAACAGGCAACTATAAAATTATAGCCTTATGGAGGTTGGGAACATATCGAAATAGATAAATACAGTATTATTCACTATTCTCCCGCGAACCGTGGAATCATTGTCCATGCCCATAACAGTATTTCATGCGAACTTAGGCGCGATGTAAACAACTCGGACGACTGCACTTGGTTTGACGCCCGAATGGGCCACGCAACCACAACCATAGGAATATATTATCGTTCTCCTCTTTCACCAGACGACCGCAGGTCATTCATGGCACGTTTAAAAAGTTCTATTGAGACAATAGAACATCGACGCCCTATAAATCGTAATATTATAATTCTTGGTGACTTTACGCAAAACATCACACATGGTGTTCTTCAGACTTGACGGACACGCCAGGTCGTGAATTATTCGAAATAATAAACGAAACCTCACTAACACAAACTGTTTTTCAACCAACCAGAATCACAGCGAATTCTAGCGCATGCCTAGATCTGGCAATGACTGATTCACCCGGTCAAATGTCAGTTGAAGTCTTGCCTCCTATTGGTGGCTCAGACCACAGCAGCATTTTAGTTAATTTAATTGACAGGAAAGAAAAAGAAGCGTCCTCTAGTAAAACTTTATATGGATATTGGAGGTATGACGACCACTAACAATAGGGCGCCATTTTTGTTTTCGTTCGCCCAGTGACGGAAATTCTCGTTTTGTGCTCCGGGATATATTTGCTTTTTTCTTCATATAATTC
>JAYJLZ010000012.1:5515-15747 GCA_036873915.1 Tubulanus ruber | reverse complement strand
AGAAAATGACTTTCTTAGGGGACACATCACTGTCTTTACGACGAGGTATTTTTGATGCCTTCATGTCTGAATCTAAATACAACATGATCAGCAGGTAAGTCATTGCTCCAAATACATGTACGAAACCATAATATTAAAATAAATCGATCAAATGTGTAAACGTATGCTAAACAAAAAACAACACTTAAGTCAAATCTTACAAAGTTATACAAATTTTACGAAGCTAAAATATAAAACATAAACAATTTTTTGTCCGTAGCTGAAGTATCCATGTATATATAACGCAAACAAAAAACAGTGTCTATATTTACGTTTATACGTAAGGGAGAAAGAGTGGATATTTCCAATCAGAGATGAAAGGGTAGGGTCATCTCTGATTGGAAATTATCCACTCATTTACGTAATTACGTAAATATAGCAACTTTGTACTCTTTCTCCCTTACGTAGTTACGTAAATGTAGCCACTGTCAACAAAAAATTTCCCAAGAATAAACTGATTGTTATTACACAGAAACAGCATACATTACCTTGTGTTGAATCCTCATCAGATCCTTTAATGAATTTAGCTAGGCTTAGTTTTGGAGCAGCAGTTTTCTAAAACAGAACCAGAGAGAATAATCATCATAAGATATGAATATTTCTATATATATCTAATCATTGTTGAAACAAAAAAACTAATATTACTCAAGAGCTTGGAAGCTATTACCGGTATAAGATGCTCAAAATATCCTTCACAAAATACATCTGTTGCGTATATAAGACATATAAAGATAAAGTATATAAGACACTTTATATTCATAATGCAGACAAAATTCTATGGAGCATAATCTCGCCTAAAATACCACACTATAAATAAATTTAACGAAGGGACAAATGATGCTAGCGTGCCATAACGTGAAAACGTGCATAGAAAAAAATATAACCACAATAATGCGATTCGAGTGATATCGTTGACGACAAAACGACACAACACCAACTGTAAATACACGTATACATATACCGAATCCTGATAAACTGTACAACAAAGTACTAGCTGGTGTATAAAAATATACAAAAATGAAACAATATTTCACAACAGATCATGACTCACTTCAACATCATCAACATCCTCAGCCTCAACTACCGGAACCGATGGTCTTTTCTTAAGACAAAAATAACAGATAAATGTTATATAAGAAAATTGATAATTTTCTGCAACATTGCGGAGGTTTAGCAGTTTGAAAGTTACAAGTTTAGTTTTTATATGTAGGGGATAAGGTAATGAAAGATTGGTATCAAGGCTCTGACTAAAAATTAGAGTGAGGCATTCTGTGGCCATGTGATTGTCATGTTAATGTTAATCATCTCACAGGCATATATTATTCTACGAACATCTAAATAATAATAAGGTATCGAAACTAATCAACAGTGATTTTAGGCCAAATATTTCATTATTATTTATTTTGATTGATTCTTTACTCCGCGTTAGTAATTCTGTGTAATATGGGGCATTTTAGGAGGTTGCAGAACAATTATCTGCAACAATTTTAAAAAGTTTTGCATGGGTCTTCAATAAATCCCTTCAAAGTCCATAAGAAACTTTGTCTCCTTGATTTAGGTCATTTTACATTAAAATACATGTACATATATAATGAGTTTATGCGTTAGTTCCATCACCAACATATACTTTAAAACATGGGCAATGATTAGTCTATTAAAGATAAACAAACAAAAATGGTTTGGAATTTACTATAAAAAAATTAACTGGATATTACCTTTGAATGTAAACCAAAGCCAAGAGATTCCTCTTCAGAATCAGCCCACGAATCGAGTCGTTCAGACCTAGGACCAGATACGCTTGCTGTATTATCACCTTCTGATATATCACCTTTAAAACCAGCAATCACTTCATATTAAATTAAGCTACTAGAAATCAGAGATAAAGATGTTAAATTTCAATTTATCTTTTTAAATTTAATACTTAAGTGTTGCTTCATAGCCACCGACTCATAGTGAACAATAGTGAAATAATATTAAAATTAAAAAATTATTTTTAAACAAATTACAGTTTTCTTTTAACAAATGATTTCTAACTTTAAAAAGCTTAAAGAAGTTAAAGACTGATAACAATACAATCAGCTGAAATGTAGTGATAGTACGACAAAAATAGATTTCTCAGTACAACCTGGGTAACCCTAGCATAATTCGGCACAATTTTATTTTAAAACAAGTCTCACCATCAAAAGCAGGAGCACCAAATCCTACGACAGATGGTCCACGACATGCACCAACATCTCCATCATCATCGTCATCATAATCACCGTCTTCATCTTCATCTTTAGGTCTAGTGGAGTGTATCAGTGTTGTGTTCTTACTATGGGGTGGAGATTCTATTGATTCAGTGATTAACTGTGAACAGGCATGTTGCCCAGCAATAACAGCACAGTCATCTGCAGTCCAAGCTAGAAACAGTACAAACCGAAATTGTGAATGCTAAGCAAATACATACTGGTTCATGTATTTCCCTTAATTTCCCATCATCGGGTCATATTGGCTCCAATTAAATGTTTAATTTTGTAACTTAGTGAAAAGATTTTATTCAGTTAATGTATGTAGGGTATTCATAATAAAGTGAATTACACCATCTAGGAAAAAGGCAAAATAGATTACTTATTGTAAAAACCAGTACTGCTCACAAAATTTGAAGATTCTGTTGCACATTGTTCCACTTATTCAATTTACAAGGAAGAGACATGCAAACAACAAGGTCCGTTTCAGCATCTACTTAAGACCCCTGACTTAAATCAAGGGCCACACTTAATCTGTGATTACCATACTACAGTATTTGCCAGAGAGGTTGTACCTTCATCAATATCGAACACATCAGTTTTCTCATATGGTGTTCCAGATGAGCCAAGACAGCCATAATGGAAGCCCCGCGCATATTACAAGCCAATATCCGAAGGAAACATACCTCATTCAACCCACATGGTTAAAAAACAGAATACTGGGTGGTTGTTATATTCAACTTTTGCTTGATTTCAATGTGAAAAATGTCGCTTAGACAAATGACAACAATTATAAGCTAGTGTGGACCTAGTATCTTATGGTGAAAAAACACAGTAATCGGAAAAAATTAACAAAAAGATTCAAACCTTTCAAATCTTTCAAAGTGACATCAGCGTCATGTTTCAGAAATAACTGAACTAAACCAATGCACCCCTCAGAGGCTGCCTGCATCAAAGGCGTCCTGAAATAATCACACAAAAATATCAGTTACATGTAAAATACTGCACACTTACAACTAAGATTTACAGATGGTTCATTTTCAAGTTGAACATTTCAAAAGCAACTTAATTGGGTTTTTTTACAGAACAACGTCCTACTTATTCTTATAAAGGTCGTTCTTCAGTTTGGGAGCACGTCAACTCGCTGATTACGTGTGATCTAGGCAATGTGTCATATATCTCTCCTATTTTCAAACAATTTTCCTCTAAATTTTCATGAAAAATTTCCATCATAATATTCCAAAATATTCGAAAACGGCGGCGGTTAACGCGCGGCGAGTTGACGCGGCGACCAGTTGACGCGGCGGCCATTTGACCCGCGGCGAGTTGACGGCGGCGAGTTGACGTAGACCCCTTCAGTTTATTCATAATAGCGAAATTACGATTTCCTGCCTAATATATAAGAAGAAGAATTTACCTTTTACTGTTATCAGTGATGTCTACATCCGCATCGTGCTCCAACAACAACTGACAGATCTCGACATGTTTTCCAAGCGTGGCTAAATGAAGACCACCGAAACCGGCCTACAGAAAAAGTCACGTTTAATACTAAGAACTCAATTGAGATTGATAAATGAACAAATCAAAACAGATACAATCTTTATTTGTAAAAAATTACAAGCCTTTAAAATTTAAGTTTCGAGAACTCGGGGATGTCATTAATCACCATCATCAATAACCAGTCTGATCTCAAAAATGATAATTAAATACCTTATTTCTAATCTCTGGATCCGCGTTAAAATCAAGCAATAATGCTGTTATATCGTGTAGACCCTGTCGTATCGCGTAATGTAGGCACGTGTTTCCTTCGCTGTCGGTCGTATTTACTTCAGCCCGGGCGTCCAGTAACAATCTCACACAATTAGCGTGACTTCCTTCAATAGCCTGCAAGGATAAGTATCAAATTGTACATTGCAAAGGCTGAATTATACTGTGTACTGTCGTATTTGCGGGAAGATTCACCGCTGTTGTAAATCTAGTACTGTAGAGACCTGGAATATCCATAAGGACTGAGAACAAAAGTCAATAACAGTCGTTTGTGTGATTTCTGCAAGGATTGGCCAACTTGGGAACTAATGCCACTCGACTGAATAATCTCTTATTCATACAATCCCGTCGCTTTGATATTCTGAAAGTACTCCGTCGATGGAATATTTATAGTCAACATAGACTAGCAATGGTAACAAATCTCTATAAGATGAATGATCGAGTTGTCACGAATTTCCCACAGTTCTCGATGCATTGACAATATAACAACTAATTCTAATTAATAATTTGACAAAGGCAGCAAAAAAATATAATAACCTTTTGAGATGTGAATATGGTGTGTGCAATTCCAGAGTGGAACACTGGCAATATTAAAAAAAAAACACAAGTTTTAGTGAATTGCAAGTTGTTAGACTATCCATATATCCGGCCCAGTTGCCGTTTTATTTCATATTATGGTTCCAGATGACAGAGAGTCAGAGTTGCGAGTTGAAAAGTAATAAATGTTTCGAATATAATTATCTTTTCAAATAGCCCAATAGTTGGATCATTAACCACGAGCAGGAGACTGAAAAAACTCATACGGACACACGCAGTAATTAATAATGCATACTTCATCCGTTCTTGGAGTAATAATAGCATAGCTACGAGTAATAATAGCGTAGCTATGCTATTAATAGCGTAGCTATTCTATTATTACTCCAAGATCCGGTTAATGAGTTCAGGATCGCTCATTCAACCATTTTTCCGGAATCCACAGTCTGAAAAGCCGTTTTAATGTAAACGCCCTTTCGCAAAGTGTTAATACGTGGACTCAATCTACAGATACGTGCTATTTGTAGAAACAAGGGAGTTGTAATATTACAACTCCCTGTAGAAACCGACAAAATATTCGCTACCTACGATTTTCTAACCTGTAATTTCATCAATTCAGAAAGCTAAACGACAGCAACATATGTGTCTTATCAATTATTGAATAAAGAAATTAATTAATGAGCAGATGGAGTACTATTCTACAGAAGAGCACGACATCGACGAACGACTCGCGATTACTAAACATGAGGATCGTATTGCCTTCAATACTCCACGGCGCTTAGTACTTGTCACGATCAAATAAAAGTGTATTGTGAAAAGCCGTTGTTTACCTTCGCAAGAATGCGGAAGGTTATGTTTTGATCGCTGTTTGTTATTCGCATAACTCAAAAAGTATTAAACCGAATCGCATGATATTTGATGGGATGATTGGTTATTATCCGGGGAACATTTGATTAGATTTTGGGAGCGATCGGGTCAAAGGTCATGAAAATGTCAAAATCGTCTTTTTACCATAGCGCGCGGCGAACGTATGCGCTCTACCGAGTGCCCGTTCTAGTTTCTTATAAAATATACCGAGATTTCAAGAGCAGTGAAATCATTGAAACCTAACCATGAATACCAATTGTTTAACATTCATTGTATTTGAGATCAACAAATTAATTGTCAACGATGGACACGGTAATTATTTCAACAGAATAGCATCATGAACTTTTAACCGCAAAAAATCTCAGAACACACATTATAACTTGATATCAAACAGTTCTTTCTTAAACCATACAATTTAAGAAATTGTGATGAGCTTTGATGAAATTCCCTTGATCTAAAATATATATTTAAGAACTTGTGTCAGGGACCTACCTTCACCAGCGGTGTCTGTTTCTTGCTATCGAATATGTTGATATTTACATTCCATGCTAGTAATTCCTCGACTATGTCCGCATGGCCTTTAGCACAGGCCAGATGAATTGGAGCTCTACAATAAGAAAAAAATTCCAAATTAATAATAATATCGCCAAAAATGGGAAATGACAAGTTTTGCATGGTTGTTATCATACATGGCGAGTACCAATATAAGGTAATTGAATGATGAAATTCTAATATCAGCCAATTCATTGAAATAATTATACATTACCTAAAAAGCCTTGTGCATTTTTTCTCATTCACAAGAGCCATATATGATAAATTAATCAAATGTTCTTCATTATTCATTTTTTTACTAGATGTGGAAGAACTGTTCATTTAACTTAAAAACAACTTTTTTTAAGATAAAAAAGCCCTAAAAGTAAAACCTTCTATAATTTATATATCTATCGAAGTAAAACAGATTTTTTTACAGAAAACTAAGCTAGAATCAGCATCAAAATTTAGTACAAGATTACGAAAAAAAATTATAACCCAGGCCCTTCCCATATGTGAAAATATAGAAAGTTTGTTGATTGTTCTGCCAGTCAGATACAGATTACACACGAGGAGGGGGCAAACTAGAAGCATGACGTCAGCTACGATAGCTCTGCTATGTATGCCTATAAATTTCACTGTGAAAGTTGGCACCTGTCACGGCGACAGGCGAAAGAAATAAGTTATAGTATCTTCAGGCTTGTGACCCCAGGCCAAGGGCCCGGGGTGCTTACCCCCAAAAACCGGATGATTTATTAGTATTACGACTACGTTATACTAAAAAATAACAAGAAAATCCAAAGATGGGGATTTTATTTTAATTTTATCCCCCCCTCCACCTTCCTTCAGTTCAAGGGACAAGGACAGGTAGGCTAGGTAGGTCAAAAAAAAATCCAAAGCCATGTTACAAGGTAAGGTCAAGGAGGTTTTCAGCAGAGCAAAAATGGAAGTCAACTGAGGAGTTAAGCCTAAAAAGTAGTATTTAGTGGTAGGTAAAATCACCTTCAAAGACGATAATTTACATAACATACACACCTGTGATTCTTATCCAGTACATTGGGATCTTTTTTCGCAAGTTGTTTTACTTTATTCAAATCTCCCGTCCAAGCCGATTTGTGAAGTTTGCTCATATCCTTCTCCTTAATGTCATATCCAAGCACGGAAATATTCCCCTGAGAACCCATTTTGGATGAAGTTTCAGATGCATTATCCTTTTTACTTTTCCCAAATTTAAAAAATTTCTTCATTTTGAAAATTGCCTGGCCTTGTACGATAAAAATAACAAAATACGCTACACTTCATTCACTGCCTAATAATTCACACAGTCGCCATGTCTAAACATTGTTAGTTCAGCTATTATATCTTAGATGGCGGTATTTTCATGTCTCGAAACGCACGTCGACACCCGCGCGCATTAAGGCCTTTTTTCCCGAGGCGACGGAAGCAACTGACAAGTGGTGCGGCCATTCTAAAAATAAAACTACGGTGTTGTATATATATTTTTGCATGTCAGTATCCATGTCAGGGTCATGCGCAGTCACGGGTGAGTCGGGGGAGTTTTTTTTTAAATTCTCATGAAGAATGGTGCTATTTTAGAGCATAAATTTAAACTATACCGGGTACCGCTGTGAGATAAAAGTAAACGAAAGAAAACGGGAACTTGGCGTCCGTCCGGGGCGTCCGTGATATGAATATTCTGTCTTTACTTGCTCCGTCGCCTCTGAGAGATGCTTAAGTTTTTCTGAAGGATATTTCGACATAAGAAATTTACGAAAAAAATAACGAAATGTGCATGTATTTCATTCAAGAAGTAACATTTCCTTATCGAGGGAAATCATATAGGCGTAGCCAGGATTTTCAAAAGGGGGGGGGGGTCCAATTATATGCCTGGATTCCAAATTTGAACCCTGAAGCTGAACAAAAAAAAGATGTTGGCTACTTCCGGTTGTATTGTGGCCATCTTGGATTTTATCACTTAGTTCGTTAGATTGTCCACTTAGAAGCCTGGATATTATATTGAACCCTGTAGCTAAAATAATGACAAAGATAAAGGCCACTTCCGGTTTATGGCGGCCATCATAGATTTGGCTGGTTTTGGAGGGTTTTGGATGGTTTTGGTTGGTTTTGCGGCTGGGAGCACGGTTTAGTAACACCCGAGTGAAATGGCTGCGGCCACACAAATTTTTAATAAATATTTAAAATAGTTGTAGTAAATATTTGACAATTTTCCACACTATAATTTAACCATAAAACTTTTGAATGAAAACAAATATTTTCGTTTCGGCGCTAGCGCCAAAAGTTCGTATCGTTAAAAGAAGTTCGAAGAAAATCCGTTTCGGCGCTCTATTTTTCGTTTCGGCGTTTCGGCAGGTTATACTCGTGTATACACGTGTACTGCAGGTTATACGCACGACACCTCTGGTTCTGTCCCCGGCCCATTTCATGTGGTATGCTGCATGAATTGGTTTATTCCCATTTCGCCCCCAATCTATTCCCATTTCGCCCCTTCCCATTTCGCCCTTTCCGATTTCGCCCCTTTCCGATTTCGCCCCTTTCCCATTTCGCCCTGTCCCAATTCGCCCCTTTCCTGTTTCGCCTCTTATTCCTTTTTCGCCCCTTCCAATTTCGCCCCTTCCCAATTCGCCCCTTCCCATTTCGCCCCCTTCCCAATTGGCCCCTTCCCATTTCGCCCCTAAATTATTCCCATTTCGCCCCTTTCCCATCTCGCCTCTTCCCAATTCGTCCCTTTCCCATTCCGCCCCTTCCCGGGGCGCTTGCGCCGAAACGAACCGATACGAAACATAGGGCGCCGAAACGAAAAATTTGTTTTCATTCAAAAGTTTATTTTTGGCCCGAATCAGCCACCATAGTATGGTGAATATAAACGCCAGCCTGAACTTCCCCTTAAATGTAAGTCAAATTTGTTCCGCCAATTCTAGGGCTTCATGAAATTCGATAAACGGGGCAACCTCGCAGAATGGGGACAAATAATTTGGGACCGGCAGTGTTCCGTTTAGCGAGGTTCCACTGTATTCACATAATTATGTAAAACAAATTTCATGATTGACGCTATGTGTGAAAATTACGCAATAGAATCGGGCGTCACCTTCAAAGCATAAATTTATAATGCGCCCTAACGATCGGACTGACTAGCCGCGGGGTTTATAGACTTTTCTATTGGTTTCAGGATTGTGGATATTCTGTTTAACTTGTGCCTTAGCTCTATTTACCTACGTAAAAAAGTTTGGCGGATGAAAAGTATGGGAAATGCGCGCAGGAAGCCGTCTGTAGAATGTTGAAAGGACTGCTAAAATCGGATAATTCGGATTTATTATGAAAAAATATCCCGGGTGAGAGTTGTTTATCACAACCTTTATAATAGCGTTTTTTTCTCGTCAAATTCATTCAGATTTTGTAAAGATTCCTAAAATTTCGGAAACTACTTATCGGTATTTATCAGTGTTGGTTTACAAATGATACGCACAATTTTAATGTTTGGGACGTCCTTTAATACAGCTTTTAAAGATAATATTTAAATAGATGGGGGTCGATGTCTTTCCGTCAAATAGACTCCAGAATCATTTAGCAATTATTGTCCCCTGGTATCGCGAAAAACGCTTTTTATTATTTCTGTTGTACAATAAGGTTGTTCAATGAGAATTGTTTTAATTAATAATAGTTTATTTTATTTTTATCTTTTTTAAAAATGTTCTCCATAAACTTTTAATATCTGAAAAAGAATTTTTGTGACTATAATATTACTCTCTTTTATATTTTTAATTATTACATATTTATATTAACATATTTAATACTGCACACTTTGCATTCGAGAATTTCTGATCTTAATCGCAATCTGATAAAATATACACATGTACATATAGGGTGAATTTGAACTCTATCTTGCATTCTTTAACTTCTTTCCAAATCTATATTTATGACTTGTCTAAAATTGTTCTTAAATATAATTTTATCATCAGAAATGTAAGAGTTATTAAGTTTCACAAATTCCTTGAAGTGTCATACTATCACGCTGTTCTTAAAAATCGTTTTAATGCTTGAATATATTATAACCCTCTAAATTTCCGAGCCAATTTTCACAAGACAGTAATTGTTTTTTAAATAATAGTTTATTTTGTATACAACCATATTTTTATTGCTTCCCGATTATATCGGCAGTTAAATATATATTAAAATGGTACATGAACTGTATTTTCAGTAAAAGCGGACAGGTGGATTAATAAACATCGTCACTGTAACAATCAAATA
>JAYJLZ010000001.1:19730-45113 GCA_036873915.1 Tubulanus ruber | reverse complement strand
TTTTCAATTAATTTTGAAAAGAAAGAGCACCTTTGACAATTTCATTGATGGAAAAGTTCTTATTCTATAGCCTATTTCTGCCTCTTCTTTGTCTTACGGAAAATAATCACATATCTTTCGCTAACTTAAATTTTTCTGAATGATAGTCTGTACAATATCCTCTCTGACTCTACTACAATAGTGACTGACAGGGCAGGCTCTGACAATGACATTAATACTTAAGACCGTTGTCGGAGTCTTAACGTTCCCCCTAGTCTGAACGTTACGCATGTTAGAGTTTCCGCTTATGCGTCTACTTCACTTGGTAAAACAATGTATTGTTAGAGCCTTAAGATTAGAAAGATATAGTACAAAGTCACACTACACAGTGGAATATTGATTTGTTTGTCCTAATTAAAACAGGGATTTTAGAGAACAAAAGGGGGGACTAATCACTATTTTTGAAACGGACAATATTGACTAAAGCACACAGCCATTTTGTATGCACATGCGCAGAAATCGATCCGCCATATACTTGATGCATGCCATGTGCAAAACGATAAACGGACTGTTCAGACGGGGGTAACAATGAGACTACCACACCAGTTAAGACAGTCAATAGTAATACAGGCCGTGCCTTAAAAGTTAAGATTAAAAAATAAATGTATAAATACTTAGCTTTAGCCTTAATCTTTTTGAAATGTACTCAATAATATTATAACATTATCAGAGCCAAGACAAGTTGATAATTAGTAGTAGTACAGTCACAGACAGTCGCAAACACGCACGGCACTGACTGGCTGGATTGCCATCAACAATTTGGGTTTGGTTGGATGGGTTGTTGCCTTTTGGGTAAATATAAAAATATGGTTAGTTTCTACGGAGTTGTATGGGAGGCGTACTTCTACAATCGAAAATATATTTGACTTGTACGCCCGCCTGTTGCGCTTGCGCGCAATCCCAGCATACTGTCAACAATCCTACAATAACGAATACGGGAGAATTAACCTCCCATACAGGTTAGTTTTGCTTATTATTCGAACGCCTGGACGGCTTGTTTCAACAAACATTCGCTGTGTGTTCCTGTAGAAAATTCAAATGAACTTGATTGTTTTTAAAAATATCCAAAAAATATCACTGATAAAACAAACACAAGAAAGTTTAATAGCATAAAATCAGAATGAGAATACGGAGCCAGTACAGTACAATTACAGGATTAGAATTTAATATGACTATGAGCATTGACCAGATTTTCCTAGTAGGTTTAGTTGATTCTCGGTCTCGGACTCGGTATGGAAATTGAATAGCAGCGACAGCAGGTACCCCGGCGAAAAATTGAAACGACGATTCAAATAATGCCAGGCATTCAAATTGGTTTGTATGATAGTTACGCGCATGCGCAAGTGGCAGGCGTACAAATACCTTTTAGGTCGTAGAAGTACGGATATCAACTTTGTAGTTTCAAAATCCTTTCTTCGACATGTTTGGCATATGATATAATTTTGATACAACCTATAGAAGTCAGTCAGATTTCAGAGCATGGAAGCATCTTTTTGAGTGTTGTCATGTTGCACATTATAGGCATAGGTAACCATTTTGCAATCGCAACAGGGCATGTGCTATATCATAGATCTCTTAAAAAGCTAGATACATTTTATCATTGATTGTGTTCTGCATATACATGTATGTTGAATCAAGTACTATATAGTACCTCAGGAAACAATAAAAATGAAGTGAATTGATTAAAATAAGGGTATACTGGGTTCATATTCTAACTGAATGTTACCAAATGACAGAAAAAGCCTTGTAAAACCTGAACCATTAATTTTATCGTTTATTTTATGTTTTTAAACAAAATATTTATTAGACGATGTTTTTTTCATGTATTGTTAATTGCTTTTTCAGAAGTGACAACTTAAAGAATTATGTGATAATTCATGAAATTTATGAACATGAAGATGCACATGTTGAATTTGAAAATGAACTAGAACGGGCGTTAGAGGCCAACGTAGACACCATTATCATAGAACCTACGAAATTGGGTGACGAAACTGCGAAATGGATAACTGTTGGAAACTGTTTACACAAAACTGCTGTGCTAACTGGTATCGGATCATTTGCAGTTGGTGCATTTCTTCCAAAGGCTAGCTTTGCTTATATTCCTTTAGGATTTGCAAGTGTGATATGTTCAGGCGTATATGCCGTATCGTGGCAGTTCGACCCCTGCTGTAAATATCAAGTGGAGTACAATCCGAAAAAATTACAGAAGCTTCCATTACACAATATAAGCTCAAGTTCGCCAGTTGTTCTTGTGCGTAAAAATGACACACGAAGAAAGTTGCTGCATAATTCAATATCACTGATAGCGGGTGGATTTTGTATATGGAAATTTTACAAATGGTATTCAAACTGATAGTTGTGTGCATCTGGTTAGAGACAAGTAGTGTTGAATATTAATTGGTCTGTTTTCGGCTAATTATTAGACTAATATAAGATATTTAATTAATATTTGTCCTGTGTGAAGAGGGTCATCTATGCAGTATTGTGTTCATTTTAAAGTGATAGAACCAACTATAGTCTTTCATAACCTGCAATTTAAAACTAGATAAACACTTGTCATTCTTCAAGGTGGTTGGATCTGGATCTGCTCTTTTTACTCCACATTGAGCTAAATTATGCCGTGATAAATGCAGCTCAATAAAAAAGTGTATATAATCTCACAAACAGATGCGTTAGTTCGAGCTCAGCAAGCCAAACTTTATTGCTTCAACATTTTTATGCCTCTTACTTTGAACTAATCTTCAACTTGCACCTTAGCTTCGAATTTATCATCTGTTTTTGCCCAAGACTTAACTAGGTTTGCCTCCATCAAAGGATCAGAGCTGAACAGGGAAAGATTTGCTAATACTGTTCTGAAATTGCTTCGATGATTGCCACAGTCCATTTCCATATCGTATGTTATAATTTGTATTTGTATTCTAAGAACACAGTAGTTGTTGAATAGGGAAATAAATTCAGCGGTGTTATTTTATTATAAATTCTTTGTTAAATTTCCAACCAGTACGGATTAATTTAGTAGGAAATTAAATAGATTATTCGTATTGTTCATACACGTAGATCAGTGCTGATCAAAAAGATTGCAGAAGTTAATTGCATGGTAATATAAGTATCCCGACCCGAATCGTACAACAGGGCCATTGTATCAGCTATCTCATGCCAGGTAAGCTAGTGCATCAAAAAGTTTTTTGTATGCCCACCAGTCGGCCATCTTGTTTTGATACTCGGAGTAAGTTAGACAAACTGTATTAACGGTACATTTTTAGCCCGTTTGGGAGTCGGGTTAGAGATCGAATGTATATCAAGATACTCTGCCTACTAAAAATTGGTTTTCAAGTTTTTGGTGGAAATTTTGGATTGCTCTGAAACTGAAGATGGCCGACCAACAGCCATTTATTTGTCATTTTCTGCCTAAAATTTGATGGATGTTTAAAATATCAGATGGGTTTTTTTGTCGGAATGTTAATCATTTGTTCTTCATCGAAATGTTGACAAAATGAATTCAGTTAGATTAGGAAATAGTCCAGAAGTTTGATTTTACGTGTGGATAAACGCCTACCCAAAGTATATCCTAGTGGGCGTCAACCCTGGTTGCCTTGTTAAATGTAATAATTTTTGGGGTCGATCCCAAAAATTAACGATTGCAATTCCTTCTACAAAAAAAGCTAAAAAACAAAATTCTTGTGTCCTCTTTTTCTTCCTGGTTGTGAAGGAAAATGTTATAATTTATTTTTAAACACAGAAATGTTTACAATTATGAATACATGCATGATTTAATACAACAACAATATGACAAATGACAAAATAGATTCTGAAAAAATGTAAAACATTGAAACGTTTCCTTAAATCCTGTACAAATAAACTGACCCAAATAAACATAGTTTGTCATCGGTTGCCATTGAAGTATTTCCAACAGTACTACTAAGTCTCAAAACTACTTTCACCAATAATCTCTGTTGATCTCAATATTTAGATATTTTGTTAATACGCTTAGCGATGTATGGAAGTGCCACTGATGGGGATAGTGTGTACACTATCCCCATCACAGGTAACATACACAAAGTGGTGTTCGAGAGCGAGGTAACCATACATCATTACGTGACTATTCTAATCGTATCACGTGTGAATAGCGAGACCGATTTGAATTCTATTCTAAAATTGTAATCAAATATAAAATCTTTACAAAAAATTTCCGATCCTAGCAGATAGTAGTTCACAAAGATTTATTGCCAAGATCTCTAGATTTTCCTTAAAATACTGCAATTTGTCTAACCGATTGATGTTGCATGGCCCTCTTTTCATCACCAAGGCGAGACTATGTCGAACATGCACATGTGCAAACATGTAGGTCTACAAGCCAAGACAAACACCATGGATTCTAAACACTATAGTACCAAGTTCAAGTTACACTACAGTTAAGTTGTCATCTAATGTCAAGTTCGATTTTTGAAAAAAAAAAACATTTTCTATTCATTACTGCATTTCAACAGAAATGGTTTGCTTTGCAGATTACCAATTACATCTAGTCGTACATTTTTGTTAAATCAGAAATTCATCCAATCATTGAAAACAAAATAGTACATAACAGAAAGTGGTTTCCCAATCACAAATAGACGTTCATAATAAATTGTATTGTATAGTTTTATTGTTTAGTTTATATGTGCTATTGTACATGGAAATTCGAGTACTGTATATGTATCCTAGAATGAAAATGTATCGCTAAAGAGAGGATAATATATTTTTTTGCAAAGTCTACTCATTCACGAGCCATTTAATTATCAACGATTCAAAGATGACACCTTACCACCACGCTACTAATCCTAAGCTACATGTTATACTAACGAAAACTAGATAATAAGATTAATTTTGTCAACAACCCTCATTAGCCAGAATACGGTATGTAATAGAATATGTAATAAACAGCATCACAGACGTATCAAGACTGAGCAAAATGACCAACAACCTATAGAGAATTCTGCTCGTCACTTTCCAATGTTTACAGGCTCAGCAATTCTGGTCCATAGAGCTAGAAACTAAACCAAAAACCTAATCAACACAATTGTTACTCTTTTTCAGAAATGTGAACAAATTTTGTCAATAAATCAGAAAAATGTACCGTAAATAATTCCATCCAAATAAATTGATTCGAAAACAATTTTTATTTCTTTTATTTAGTAGTTTAGTACCGTAATTTGTACTACTAGCTAGTGAGTACATGTATGATCAAAGAGTAACTACATGTACAACCATCGACTGAAAATTCTGAATAATTTAGCCATGCAACACTGCTACCTTATTTCCGATATAAAAGATCCAAACCCACAACTACTATTATTCAACTTCATGAAAGTGTTACGAAGTTAATATTTAACGTACAAAACCAACCAAACATTCGAAAAAATAAATATATTTATTTCATAGTTACAAAACTGATTGCGTTAAGAGACTCGAGCCCTCACACTACTAATCTACATCACTTAACGAAGAAAACTCAATCAACTTATATATTATATATATATATATATATATATATATTATACTATATCATACTACAACTGTTCGAAAAGGTATTACACTTCAACGCTCCATCAAGTCACTATTTACGTTTTTATTTATCATTTTCATTTAATATACACAAATATTGATCACGAAAGTAAAAGAGTGGAACATTACAGATACACGCCACCCACAAGTAGTTGGAGAAAAAGAGAAATCGCTAACAACAGCACGGAATAAGAACAATTGCATATACGTCTCACCAGTATACACAACATGTTGAATTTTCCGAACACTGCTTTATATTATGTTTAATATTATTATTCGTATGATAGCTCAAGTTGAGAAGAGTGAAAATAGAAAAACTTATACTACAAGTCTCGATACCACTTTTTTTGTCGCACACGCGCACACACAACATCGCTTAACGAAATACACAAAATGGGTGACCAAAATTACCAAATAACAGTTCGTTTCGATAAGCTATGAAAGTCAATGAAGTCTAGAAGGGCAGTAAAAAGGCAGGGCTTGTCGTGTTATGCATAGGTTAATATTCAGGTAACAACAGAGGGTATTCGAAAGATTTTTAACGCAACATTCCTTATATTACAACGCAGGGTAACCGGCAAAAACACTCACGAAAACGTCAAAAATTCAGGACTTTTTAATTATTAATTATATAACAGTCAACAACAATAGCAAAACAAATCATGTTCATGGCAAATATTTACAACATATCTAACGCGAAGTGTCCAATCATCTCGTTTCGTTTGAGTTTTAACATAAGAAATCCCACAATATGCATATGATCATAACCGCATTAATATCAACTTGGATATACCAACTTTTTCATGAACATCATTCACGTCCGATAGAAAGTGGGCTCGTTATCATACCATCCTTAAATTCCAACTACGATTTACTTACACATATTTAAGCTCACACGTGTATAATCTGTGCAAAGTTACTTGTTTCGATTTACATTTTAAACACTAAGCTAGACCCTGCTTCTGTGTGATCTTAACAGAAAGTCTCAGAGTTGCGAATAATGTACACATCGTCACGAATAATGTACACATCGTCACGGATAATGTACACATCGTCACGGATAATGTACACACCATCACGAATAAGCGCATAAGCATTTTAGGAGAAAACACAGATCAAGATGTCAATTTGTACAATAGAATATCAAGTGTATAAATATACCCAACATATCAATGAATTATCACACAGGCTTTACTTTCGCCAGTGTTCATAGATTTTTAAATATTATTATTATATTAATTATTATTATAACTATTAAAAACACTTCGACTTTTATTACAGTTCATTTACACAAAGCAAAAAATAAATAAACCCAAATTTCATCAATTTTCATTTGTACAGTGATATGTTTATATACATTAGCTGTGTCTTCTTCGATGCACGTTTACATTTTTGCACTAACAAATAAATAAGTCATGGTGGCACATTTAATAAAATTTCAAATCTACAATCGCTTGTATGGTTCAACCTCGTCTTAGAAAATCGTTCTAACATTAGTACTCGTGCACTTTTCGTAAGACTTAATTTGATTTTATCTCATTTAGAAATCATACATATTGTCGCTTTCTATTACGTGTTTTGTAACGAGTAGCGCCCATAGATCTTTAAGACACTAAATTACACTACGAGGGATTTCAATAGAATTAGCTTTTGCAATGATGCAAATAATTTTTTTTGGAAATGGCTTAAAAGATTCAAATTTTTTCCATAGAGTTTCGCAACCATGTTTCATTCTAGTTCCGCCCAACGACATTTGATGAAAATCAAAAGAAAATGCGTGAATTTCGTGATAAGCACTTGCGCTGCACAACATTTTTTAAACTCAAAAACTCTGATTACAGCTAATATATGATACATGTCACACAGCTGTATGATTTTTCCTGTATGACTAGAATCTTTGGGAGAAAAAGCCACGCCTCTTAAGTCTTTCTCTTCACGACGCAATTCCAAAATCAACGACAGCACTAACTGTATACAACAACAGTATGAAAAATTACACCAAGCCTTTAAAAATAAAATAACAAACCTTACTCAAAAAATATCCATACATTTCCATACAATAAATTAACAAGTCTAGTAATAAGTAAAGAAATAAATTCTATACACTTTTTGAGCTAAGCAGAGCCATTAGTCAGGGTTCAAATTCAGCCACTGAGAAAGTGTGACTTTCACACACATCAACAGACATACCCATCTCACTGATAGGGTTAAACTGTTTAATATCAAACAAAGCAATTTTGTTTATATATTCATCACCATAATGATGGCTAACGTGTTCTAAACTCATTACGTTTATGATCGACGGGATTAGAACGTGGACAGAAGAACAACCATACGCCAAATTAGAAACATAGCAAATCTTAGAATAACCACAGTGCAGATAATGGAAAAACTCTGGAAAAACCATACGCCAAATTATTCACAACACGCAAGATCTTGAAGATGTTAGTCATGCGACAAACATTAATGAATTACTGATAAAACTAAAGTTGTTTCCTATTCCCTAGATATTAATCTCAGGTTTCTCCAATATTATACAAATTAAAAAATAAAAACCTAAGCCACCAAGTCCAGGAGAAATACAAAATATATTATTGAAAAGATTTGCATCGCGATAATGTTACAAATTCTGCTTTAACTAAAATGTTATGCTGCCATATATTCCTATCAGAGTTAACAATGTCTTTTAATAAAACCGAATGATGAAGTTATCCGGGGATCTGCATCCGATGTATCTCTTCGCATGGATGATTGACATTTTTTCTTCTACTATGTCTAAAATATTTTATAAATTTCATTCAATTAATGAAATAATCACCGAAAGTCCAAAATCCTAAAATCCACTGTCATGTGAAAACAATCTTAGTAATTTTTTGGTGAGATTGCTCATGTGATAAGATCATAGCACAAACTAGCCAAGAATTAGAAATTGCTGGTAATAATTTTTGAAAACGGAATTCCTATATTGATTGAACCACATATAATTAATCAGTGGAACTGCACGTGTCTCACCAAGCAAGATATATCAGAGCAGATCTGTGTGATCAACTTCTAGCCACATTTAGTAGGCACATCAAGCTACGATCAAGACTGAATTTTTTTCTAATAACTCTAATTTATATGTGTTTAACTTAATCACATGAATTATAATTGTTCATACAGATCTTTCCTGCGATGTGACTGCGCGTTGTCACGCCAATGCTTCCTAAGCCTTCTCAGTTACATAACGTGAAGCTCTTCCGTTTTGAGTCGACAGATAAATCGCAAAAATTACCTCAAATATGCAATACAAGCCAATATATTTGTCATGCTTGCATTAATATGACACAGTGTTTAATACGTCATGTCTAATATGAGAAAACAAGCAACAGAACAAACAACAACGTTTTTTAATACCATACTATTAAGCTACGAGAAGATTCTACGAGAGCATGCCATTCGAAGAAACTAAATCTGTAAATCGCTGAACTTAAGTAGGTATCTGTTGAGATCACGGCACCCTGGGAACTTTTGGGAATAACCAATAGGCGGCGCTGTCAGCTCACATAAGTCGGCATATATCACTCCAACAGCCATTAATAATTAAATACAAGACAGTAGGTCGACGACCGAATTCGAATCCCCGACGCAACGAGCCTTCGTGGAACATCAGCAAATTCAAGAAAATATGTCAACAAAAACTTTGGATGGAAGGACAGTTTCTGGTCCACCCGGAAAATAACACGAACTGAACAACATTCGCCTTTGTTTATTACTTGAGGGTATCTTTGTTGGCGTTGTTGACTGGTTCCTTGCGAGGCGGCATGCGTTCGTTCAATTTGTCGAGACATTTTGCCTCTTCGAAACCACTAATTTTATGCGACGGTGAGAATCCACTGAGCGCTGAAACAGCAGCTGCAATACAACATATCAAATTCGTGAAAGATTGAATCTTATTATAACAAATTATGATATTGGATGATTTTGTGACTCGAGAAATTGGTATTACACGAAAGAACAAGAATAACAAACATTTAAACAAGGTATCGATTTTCATTTTAAATTTTCAATCAATAAATGAAACATTAGATGTAAACCGTCTCAAAATAGTCAGAAATTCAACGGATACTATTTATACTAACCACTCTTGATGTTTTCCCTTCCACTGGATAGGGCTCCGATAGGTAGAATACCATTAGGTGTCAAACCCTTCAGTTGAAGTACACTCTCACTCTCCTCCCTGCAAATATCCCATTAATACCAACAAAATGAAAATCAATGAAGAGAAAAAAGATTGACAGGTGGACATCTACAGCTCCTGAAACTCTGCAACCATTTATCAATACAGAAGAAACATCAGAAAAAAATGAGAAAAAGTTGTTTTTGTCCACAACCAGATAATAAACGATATTATTGTTGGTGATTCGAGATATTTTCTAGAAGAAAGTGGTTGAGATACTGTTACTTTCATGGGTGGCCCGTGGCAAAATTTTGGGGTTCAAATTTGCCTAAAAACTGCATCACAAGTCAATTGTGTGGGGTTTTCCAAATTTTAAATTGATTGTTGAAGGGATGTTATCTGGCAACATTGGTGGGTAAAAATCAAGACAAGATTCAGTAATTAAATTATAAATGGATAATTAAGCAATTTTCCTTATATTTTCATTTGAAAAAAAAGGGAAAATTCACCAAACTCGCCTTCGGTCCACCTATGACAATCATAGTGTGTGTAAATATTCTCAGCAAATTTTCTTGTATGTATGTCATTAATTTCAGATACCAAAACATTCAAAATGTTAACAAGTTTTATAGAAATTTTAATGAAAATTTTGTATTTTCGGAAACTTTATCGAGCTGTTTCGTCAAGTATTATTGAAAAAGAAAAAGCATGCACACAGATAATTCCAGCCAATGGCACCTACCTTTGAACAGCAGTTATCATAAATGAAACATGTATCTTAAGCAAAAAACAAAAAATGTAGCAATTTTCATTTTAGCATGAAGCTGAAAATAACATGTATATATATATACCTATATACTTAAGACAAAACGTCAAAGGACAATCGAATTATTGAAATATTTCAGTTGTTCAAAAGCCAGTTTCCAAAAATTTTTCGCAAGATAGTTCCTGAACAGAAACTGCATTCGCTAGACGTTTCACCTTACAAAATAGGTTAATAATTATTGGAGAACCAGCTGAAAAAAATATCAGATTATGCTCAATGCAGAATTAATCTAAAAATGTTATACGTTGGTCGACAGTCCATGGCGCATCTGTGGAATTCAACAGATCAACAAGGTCCGTCTATCAAGAGCAAGACTGTCGGCTAAATTCCTTATACATAATGTCACCAAAAACAAAGTACCGGTATGTTTAACAGGCTTGACTACGTTGCACAATAACACAACATGGCCAGTATTAAGTTCAAGAGTTCAGTGAATCAGATTTTAACAATATTATGACGTATATAATAATATTAGCATTAATGAAACTTTAAATACTTAATATTTCAAAATCAATTCAATAACAAGGCAACAAAGAGGCATCGCTTGTCAATTTGTAAATTGTAATAAGCGACCTTAAAAATAGTCATAGAAAGATATAATTTCTCACAAATGCACACTTTGTTGCCTTCTTGTAAGGTTGAATCCATAACAAGGCATCCCGATATATCAAATCACAATGGGAGCAATTCAAACAGTGTAATTTAAGGAAAAAATTCAGTTTCATTATAATAAAAATTTCATTATGGTTACTTAATCATCAGAAAGAATATAAAGAGATTTTTCTAGTAAGTTTAACCTGGATTCATCCTTAACAAATGAAACCTGAAAAACGGAACAAGTTTAGTTGCTATTTTGCTTCTATATTGGGTTGCTCGGGTGTGATCGCATGCACTTCTAATTTTGTACCGACAAAAATTCAAGGGAAAATTTAGGGGCAAAAGGAAAGAAACATTCCGTCAATATAGTAGTCTGTAATGCTACGAAAGCAGACATTAAGAGGATTTGTCAGAGCAAGGATGCTTAATCCTCATTGTCTGCAAGTCATAAATCCACGACTACAAGTTGGAAACAATGAATGCATCCTGTAGGGGCTTGTGGGGATGCATGTGGGGATGCATGTGGTGAACGCACACACTGCCACACCAAAACCGAGTGTTATGGGCTGTTACAAACATGCTAAGTGCAGTGCATACATAAAAGTTACAATTTACTCTATGGGGTATCTTTGTTATATAATTAACGTATAAGGCATAATTACTTTTATCAATAATGGGACGTCTAGAAATTCTTTGTATAACTGGTACTAAATTCCAGTTCTTTAAACCGGAAATGACACTTTTATAAAGGCAGACAAGACTCAATATAAATATTCAAGGACACCAAAGGTTTTGACTATACTTATCACCCCAACAAGTTATGATTGTGACCCAACGTTTGATAACTAACTTGTGAATAAACGTATATAGAAGCAAATATAGGTACATAACGTATTAATTCAACAAATAATTATGACCCAGCCAATCGAAATCAGATCATATATGTTGTATTTCATTGTCATGAACCTTTGAAAATTTTCAGAAAATATAGCAAATATCGCTATATAAGATTTAGTCATCGAGGGGATATGTGTGTTATGATTTCGTTGAGATAGGTCATCAATAATTAATTTCATAACAATAACTTCATAACAAGAAAGGGTAACTATTCACAAACGGAACCAGTGTTTTTCAACTGTCCAAGATAGACAACTCGACTAAACAATATACAGAGCAACAAGATCTGTGCATCCGATCAAGGGGATATGTCTGACAATAGGGGGGGCTAATCTAACACATGGTTCCAACAGATTATCATACCTCAATACGGTAAACACTCGGGCCATCTTTCCGATAGCACGTATCTTGTTACGAATAACTTCTTTACGAGCTGCGACAGAGCCACCTGAAAGACATGAACAAAAACAGTTCGGGCTAAACAAATGGTACAGAAGACACGCCTAGCCGTAAGCCATGGCGCGTCTCTGTATTTAAAAAAGGGGAAATTATTATTTTTAACTTTAAGACACAGAAAAACAGCAGAATTGATGAGCTTTATAATTTTTTATCCTTCACTCAAGTTACGTAAAGTACTGACATCATAAAAGATGCGTTTTAAATTTACACCCACTAAATCAATATTCTCATCTTCAACATAGATTAAAGAAAATTTTAATGACAAACGACTGAAGAACCACGACGTTACAATTCATATTCTGTTATAATCTGAACATTTTCTTTCTAAAGAATTAAATTTACGCATAATGTCAATATTAGTGCACCGAGACATGGTGAATTAATAAACAAATTGTTATGTTATTTTTTCCACAGATAATGTTTACCCGAATTAAGCAAAGCTATTACGTTACAAGTTAAGGAATATTAAGACAGATAGAATGAGTGATTGAGAAGCAAAAACGCAGCAATTATAGGTTCTCAAACTTAAAATAGTTCTCAAGTAAAAAGACAGAAAGATTTAAAAGCAACAGAAATTCAGGGGGAACAGTTCCACAGTCAAGTATATATTAAGACGATCAAAAATAATTGTAAATTAAATAGACCCGACTTCCTGACTTTGGAACTGATCACCGAGGCTCGAGGACAAGCGATGGTTTTAAGAAAAGAAGGTTAAATTATTATTTCAAAAGGGTCTTTCAATAAAAAATAACGGAAGTTTTCTTCATATGATATTTTTCTTTAACGGCGAGCAGACCATCTTCGTATTGTGATCTTTCAGAAGGTCTTGAGTAATCGTAGCGCAAACAATTCATTTGAAGGCCAAAGTGTCTGGCAAAAAGCGGCAAACGTACTTAAGATACGGTAAATAATAATAGAATATATTATAGACAAGATTAAAACTACAGAAACTAAAAGCAAATATATTAAATCAGTAAGACGAGGTAAAATATGCAGGTCATTTCGTTAGACTGCCACACATTGTAATACTGTCGCCATAGTAAGCAGTGTGTCACAGATTTGGTATTTCTTGATATCGTGTTGGTGTTATAGAATATACAGTACATTTCTTTAGTTTAAACTTACCAACTAAGTGATAACGATCTATATCTTTAATTGGATCAAAAAAATGGTTATAGTTTAGTTAATAATTCCCTTTCGAACACTCTTACAAAAGACACTTTCATCAAATTTTTCTCAATAAACATTTTTGAAAATCGCATCACCCGAGAGATGGGTTATGAAATTATGGAAAGAGGCAAAAAATGTATTATACTAGATACAGCAATGTGTCGATTCAAAGGGAAAAAGGCAGGATTGACAGGGTATTTAACATCAAATGCATGAAAGAGCTCACAGAAATATGCATGCAGAGCATTATCAGGAAAAATCTTATTTAATAAACTGTGAAAATTGACCAAATATGAGTTTGATTTTTTAAATAAATTTTATTTATGAAGAAAAATTTGACATTCAATTTAAAAAGTAAAGAAAAGGGTGAAGAACATTTTAATGAAAGTGTGTGTTTTATATGGAAAATCAAAATGTCAAGTAAATCAAACACGATGTTTAACACAGACTTGTAATAATATGAATCGTCAGCACACCGCGAGTGAGTTACCCGAAACCGAAACCCCTCACATGAAAACAAGGTATTTAAAGAATGGAAGAGAAAAATGAGAAACAATACTCCTATCCAATAGCGCTTCTAGAAATAAAGGCGAAAATTGGATTCGACAATTATCTCATCATTTAGTATTCAACATTACAACTATTCAAAGTATGGCCAATGGACAAGACGCTATCGGAAAGGAGAATTAGGAAACATGCAGTACGGACGGTGTATGTAGCATGAAGAATGGGACACGTACCTGGACCACCATCTGCATACGCGTAAATATAGCCACATACAAAATATATATATATATATAAATATATATACAAATATATCAGATACACCCACAATTGCAGTACCACCCTTTGGCAAAGGTTCAAACGGGGTCGAAATTTTTAATCCAGTAATGTCCAGTTAATCAATTTGAGAAGTTGGATTTCTTAAAATTTCGACCCCAGAGTATTGGGCGCAAGATATAATAAAACAAATCTATGGCCAAAAATCGATTTAAAATCTCGTAGCTACAATTCATGTATGTATTCAAGATGAGGGAGCATGTTTTAAAATTTTACATCGAAAACGACGTCATCTTTTTGATTGTGATCTTATAAGTGTAATCTTGTATGTAGCGAGAAGTTATACTTATTACAATGAAGCTGGTGATTTGAAGAAGAAAATGCTGACGAAGCTCTGAGAAAGTATTGAAACCAAAAGCTTTTTTTAGGCTAATTCCTCATGCTCGTTATTTTGAATACCGGTACCCAGTAAACAAAATTAGATTAAAGAGAAAATTTTTAACGATTTTTTATTTTTATTTTTTTAAATACTGTTTTAATTAACTCGGAATTTTCAGAAATTTTCAAATGCAGTGGGTTTTTGTTTTACAGTATCTATGAAAAGCACCTTTCAGGAATTCAGATGAATTTACATGGGTTAATTACAAAGGGAAAATCCCACTTCCCAGGGAAACACAATTACAAGGACTAGTTACTCGACCATAAGCCACTATACAAGGGGAGTTTGACAGAAATCATGTAAAACAGAAAACTTGTTTGTGGGAATACATAGTCACCAACGCAAATAAAACTTGCCACATCGTGATACCGAATTCCAGCAGCGATGGAACATTATCATTTACCAAAATGCACTCGAGTTTCGTCGACCCGCAAGTCGAACCGAAAAGTCACGGAGATACTGACCTTCGAAGCTGTCGTCGCCTTCTGTCAGTAACTCATCGTCCGAGCATATGTTTAGTACATTAACTAGCATTTCCGTCACTAAATAAGGATAATAGAAAATTAATACATGTAATAGAGTTATAAATATTGTGAAAGTTGATGACAATGCTGTCATATCAAAGCTCGAAAAATGTATAGTTTTAACAATGAAAGCTCCAGCCAGCTGCTGCAAGTCATAAATTTTGTATGGATGATTTGCATGTGAAACATCTTTGTGAGCTTGCATGCACCTGCCACTAATCTCAGATTATTTTATCAAGAAGACGCATAAAGAATAGTTAGTTACTCTCTCTTGATCAATTTAAGCCCAAAACATGGCGATTATAGTTGTTATTTAATTCTTATATATTTACTCTAATCCGAGCACGTTCACTTTTACCTTTCTCTCCAACGAATGGCAACGACCAGGTAAACACATCCATGAAGTTAGGCAGCCAGTAGGGATGAGGCGAGCAGTTGAACTGTCTTATGTTCATCACATTGTTTTCATACTTCAAAATGGCAGCTAAAAGAGACAATTGAAACTGTTTACATATAAACTTCAAAATTTCAATATTCATGTCCAAAACATTTTGGATATTTCAACGCCTAATTGCAACTCAAGAAAAATAGAACAAATGAAAATATAAAATGAATCTTTTGCCAGTGGTGGGTGAATTACTAGAAAGCTAAAATTGAAAATATAATCAGTTATCAAAGGGAACATGTTACCAACAGACAGTCAGAGCTACTTGAATCATTACGATGAATGTGTCTTATTTTTTTAACAATGGCTATCGTAAATCTTGATTTATCAGCGAGGTAGTTTTTCAACAAAATCGTAATAAAATTATGGTATTGATCATGGATTCATTCATTTCATCTTTCAGATTATTCATTTATGAAATGTCTGCTCACTAAATCATGAAAATATCTACATCCAGCATTTTTATTGTCCGATGATATAGAAGCGGATAGTTAAATCCGTCTGCGGTGAGATGGATATGGATAATATGATTACTATTAAGCTGCCTTGAGGACACTACTGCAGTCACTCTGGGAAAAGTGAATATAAATGCCGAGAATGGGTAATGCACCATCAATTTTCCAATCAAGAGAATATGTCACACTGTATTAATTTCATACACGGCAGATTTAATTTATTTTCTTTATTTAAATTTTTTTTTATTATATTTGTTGTTTATGCAACTTTATTTTGTTATGACTTTATGAGTTTGAATTTTTACACACCAGATATTAATATCATAATTGAATCAGCTACGAAAATAAACTGTATTGATATCGCAAACAACGTGAGTCGTCCCGATATCTATTTGGGTTGAAATGACTTGTACCATGATGTGTAACATAAGTACATTTATTCGCATACTGTCAACCAGACATGACTGGCAACCAGACATGACTGGCAACCAGACATGACTGGCAAACATGAAAAAATCCATTTCTTCGAAATAACATTCAAAAACGTCATAATTTGCATACTTTCATAAAACAGAAGTCTGATCCAATCTGAAGCTTTTCAATTAGAAATGAATTGTTCGTTTTCTCAATGAACAAGCACACAGTTTTAAGCTCCGTTGACTATTGCAGTTTTAAAATAATCCCACATGAAATGAAGATAAATATAAAGCTCTTATGCTGCAGCCAACATTAGCTGTAAACATGGTGAAACTGTCTCCAATCTCCAACAGATGTTGAGCAATTGTTGGAGCCACCGGATACAATATTAGATAATACAATGTTTGCAAGGCAACACTGGGTAAACTGTAAGCATTTCGTCAACTTTTGCATAATAAACTAATGAAGACAGAATTTGTTTGGAGGGTAACTCGATTGAATATCGATCACACTTTTACAAAAATATTGATTGGCTTTAGATTTCGTGGAGAAAAAAATAATGGTGAATTTTAATCTTGGCGAATTTTAATCTTAATAATAGACTGTATATATAACAATATTTATTACTACTCAGTCCGAATTTGCAAACATGTCAACGAGAAATGCATGAGAAATAAGAATAAAACTGAAACAGTCACGACCCCTCTCACATAGTTGAAGTACAGTAGTAGCAGGGGCTGTAAAGAAAAAAAGCGTCCAACTGGGTGAGTGACAGTGTTTCATCTTAATGCACTAACGGCTTCATTTTGCATGAAAAAACAAAAAGAAATAGAATTTTACCATTTATTTAACTTGATCTCCTAGCATTGGTGAACGTACCTTTATTATTGTATACATCCAAATAATTAGGAGCTGAGAAGATGGTTATGAGAGATGGAAATCCTGTAGATTGACTTTTTCTATACATACGATAACTGGAAGTTGAAAAGAAAATAATTACACATACATCTTTCAAACATTAAAAAATGATTGCAGACAAAGAGAATGAAAATCGAGACGCGTTCCTCGTGTTTCTAAAACTGTTGATATTTGAAGTTTATGGCGTGCAGAACTTTTTTTATTATTAATTACATGTATTTGAAGAACCAAAAAACTTTAATTCGTCAGAAGGCCCGGTAAAAAAAGGAATAACTTCAGACACAGTTTATCTTGCATAGTCTGATTAATAGTACATCAGTTGTTGTCAGTTATTCGGTTCCATAGCAAGCGGCCTACATCGTTCAGGCCAGATTCCTTAATCTTCTCACAACTCCCTGATCGGTGTCTTGAATCTAATTTGACGATAAAATCTAATCAGGTTCATATTTCTTCCGAATAAAATACCTAAGCGCGCATTAAGATGGATAAAAAGATCATCAATTTCGATAGCCCTACAGTTGAACGTTATACCGGAAAATCAATAAGTTTGCAAATGAAACTGTGTTGACTATGCTGTGTTCATGTCGTGACAATGCATCGAGGGATTTCTGCATGTTAATAAGATCATTAGTCAAATCTGAATTTCACCCGATGGGAAACACCGTCGTCAGAGGCACGGCAGAAAGAAACGTCCGACGATTATAACCCGGATCTCGAACCCGGGCTGAGAAGACACCAACAACTTTTAAACGAAAATAGCAACGCGAACATGAAACGGTCGACTTTTACAAAATACTGCAAACACTAATTGTGAATGCAATTCTCGGAAATATGACGACCCTTACAAGCGAAGAATTACACGGCAAAGACGTCTAGCGCTAGCAAGAGAAAACAGCTCAACGACGACATCCGTTGCAGATATCATGTAGCCTTGCTAATATTTACATACCCTGCATCTTGTGCCTCGTGTGCTCTTATTATTGATAGTAGATTATTGTGTTGTAAGAAATCACAACAGGCTGCATAGCTGAAAAACAACATCACATGATAGTTATTTCATTCCATCATAACGTCCAGAAAATGGCGAGATATCAAGAAAGATGTGTTCTTAATTTTTTACAAATTTTTCACGATATTAATTTGAGAAATACAATTTCGTAATTTCGTTTTTCAAACAATAATTTATGCAATTAAAATATAACTAACCAATCCAACAATTCGTTTCAAAATGTGCTAGCACATCTTTACTTACCTATAGAAATATGAACAACCTCTAACACTATTATGTGTAAAATGTTCCTGGGTTTTCTCGTTACCGAAATCTTCTAATGGATCCGACCATAAAAGGTCACACATCGGACCAAATGCCGGTGGCTCTTTGAATCTATCCAACTAAAACGATAAAGTGGAAGATTTCTCATTAATGGCGATTGGTAATGGGATCGGGGGACGGTAAAATGGCACCGAAAAAATGGCACTATGAAAAAATGACACAAACGGTAAAAAATGACACAAACGGGAACAATCATATGAAAATAATGTCAGAAATCTGAAGTTATATTCTCATACATGTTATCTCGCATTATTCTGAAGATTAGCTAATGCAGTGAATAGCCGGATTCAAGGGCTGGCGCGCAGACACCACAACAACATTAACAGAGGAAATTGAAATACTGGCCCATGCAATGATCGTGTGTCCAGGGCGGCCAACCACGACAGAAACTGAAAGCTGAAAACGTATAATTCTTCGATCCACACGACAATAACTTCTCTCGCCGGACAAATATTATCGAATGATGGCAAAAAAGAATCTATACGTTCGTTTGTCGGATGGCACTATTGAATCAACAGAAACAAAACGGCCAGTGTGAAGCTAGAGTTTATCGATCGGTACTGTGTCCGCTACCAGCTCCGAGCCACGGAGACACATATCATTTACACATCGCGCCGCCTGTGTGGACCAGAAAGAGTACGCAATAATCCAGCCGATAATTGATGAACTGGGTGACGACCTTCTCGAGAAGTGAAAAAATTGTATTAATAAACTGGATATCATGTCTCCGCCCTTATTAGCCAATATGCATATTTACTGGTTTTGGATTATTCTGCTTCTTTGATATTGTGTTAACAATGTTGGTAAAGTTTCGCTAGCTATGGTATATAGACTACCGTAGTAACGTACATAATATATCAATTATTGCAGATCGGATTACAAACTGGTTCTTCATCTGGTTCATTATTTGCGGTGGATTTTTTTGTTAACAAACAAAAATTCACCATTTACAGGCTTACCACCAAAATGTAGCTGACGACACTCAATGTCACAGGTCAAGGTCAAAGTACAAAAAGACTAAAAAACAGAAGGGGAAGTAGGAATCCTGCATTTACAAAATAAGGGGTAAAACTAGGGGTCCATGGACCTCATGCCCACTTGGATATGTGAATATAAACTGTAGTAATGCATGAATGTATTACTGTAGAAAATTTACACCAAACTTTCAAAACAAGAAGCTTATGCTTCTAGGCTCGTTACACTGCACTATTTCCAATTTCTGCCATATTGGCATATGTGACATCCAAATATTTAACCTTGAATTTCAACATGAAGGTCACATAAAACGAATTTTCATACTCAATTATTTTGGTTCATGTAACCAAATTTAAGCATAGTTCTTGAGCTATGAGCCAATTTGTGCAATTTTGGGAACGAAAATGGCCACCAGTCGGTCATTTTTGTAATGGCCACCAGTCGGCCATTTTTGTTCGGATGCAAAAAATATTTACGCCACACTGATTCTCATGGTAAAGTAAACTGCATAAATGAGAGAGGTAACTCGAAAATCTATTTTTTATATGTTTTTCTCAAAAAGTAAAAATTCGGAAAAATATGGCCACCAGATGAAATTTGGTCGACCCACTTTTTGGTTTGCACTAATGCCTACTTGGGATGTACATTCCCCCTAAGTTTCAGCTCAATCTATGCATTACTGTCGAAAATTTCCAGCTAAAACTTAGAAAATTGACACAACTGTGATTTTCGGCCAACAAAGATGGCCGCTGGCCGGCCATTTTGAATCTCACCAACCTGATTTGTGGTGTTCAGGCATATCTTGGTAGAATAAATAGACATACCAAATATCAATACAATTGATCAACAGGGGAACAAAATTTCCTACCCAAACTGATTTCTGTCTAAGGCGGACGAGGGACGGACGGACGCCGGACGCAAAGTGAATGCAATAATAATAATAATAATATATTGATTATAGTGATGTCAACAACTTCACAATAAGCCCGCCGGATCTTCGACCCAAGTGGGCTAATAAACATTAATATTATAAGGATAACAGGGTCTTAGTATGGGAAATAGGAACACATTTTAAGGATAATAGAAAAGTAGCAGTAGCACGGGTTACACTACACGCCTTAATGACACTGTCAAAACGTTTATCCAAAGCAAATTCTAGAAAAACTACAGCAATATGTAATAAGTATGTATTAAACAGAACAAAAATTAAATTCGACATATAATTCTCCACTCAATCATTTAATGTCATTTCATAATTCTACAATTTCAATTCTAACGTGTCTTATCCACATCCAAGGGAAAGTAATTCGCAGAAGAATCTAATTATCATTAAACAGGTAACAAGCCCAGCGCTGCATTTCAAAATAAGACAGCGCTGCTTCTACGACGACAGAAAATACCAAATTGCAGCCTAGCTATTAATAATCACCATACATCAATTTACTATATTATAACGTTATTATTCGGGGCATCAATTTGCGCTGTTAAGAATTATTAAATCTTCATATCAACCGTGGCAGTGGCGAGCCATCTATTATCTCGCAGTACGTAACCTATCCCCGCCTAAAATCACCATCAATCATCGACAAGTCGCATCCTGACACTAAAGCTTTTTAAGTACGAGGGTTTTGTCGAGAAGTGTTGGTATTATTGCTGTAGCGCGCCACGTTTATGCGATCGCTCTCGTCAAACTATCGTGTCCGAACAACGGATAATGAAACTGGACAGTGCTGGCGTTCTTGCGAATTAATTCAATCATGAAATTTAACCCAATAATCTATGCATTAAAGTCGGCGTTTGTCACTTTACACAGTAAATACTGTAATATAATGCGCGGTTGCCGTCCCAACCCGATGCGTTCACGTAAATCACCGATCTGATCGAACGGAGCAAGTGGCCGGCGCATTATTAAAGCGCGAACACCAACCGAAGAATCGGTAGGAATGCAACCATTATTTTCTCGCAACAATAATGGCAAATCGCGCCATTAACAAAGTGCATAATTTGATTTTCAGTATACTGCGTTGAACCGTTATTTCCAATGCGCTTCACCGGAACATAAAATCGTTAGTGATCGAACTGCTGCTAGCAGGTGTAGCTAGCATTTTGCCGCTGTACGCGATTACCGTGCAAGAGGACAGGTGAGGCTGATAGCTACTAGAACGTGGCGGCTGATGATAGCTAGAAAACCGGAGCAACTGCAACAACAACGCAAGCGTATGGTGATAATTTATGTCATTGGCGGAATAATTAATGAAAATTTCGACCGACGGCGGTCTATATACTAACACAACACCACTTACCAACGCATCGACGGACAATACATTTTAATCGCGATGTACTATTGACGTCAAACAGCAGCACGTCATACGTTGACGTTGACAATAAGGGCGCGACGTTTAGTAGCTATTCATTAAATACGTTCCGTGAATATCTACGATGAAGAAATCCGGTAAATGTGTACATTAATAATAACAAAGTGTGGCTCTGTGAGATTTTAGCCGCCGGGTACTGGCCAGGTTGCTGATTATAAAAACAAGGTTGTCAACAGCTTGGTTGGTCTCTCTCCCACTAGCGAGGTGTTTATCAGCGTTTACCATGCGATAATAACATAGCTATAGGCCATAATACGTTACAATGGACACCGACGTCGCAACGGAAATCGACGCAACATGAGCAAACACGATATACCAACGAACGGAAAGACATTCTTATCACACGAGAACGAAGAGAGAGAAAGACGTGTGTTACGGGTAACGACGGGTAACGACGGGTAACGACGGGTAACGCCTGCGACATGATAGCAACTTAATTATCACAACCGACAGTATTTCATTGTCGAGGGAAATTAAGAGCGGACTATTTTTCTAGGTTGCTCCGACAATAAACAGCGTTTCACTAATCTCTCTATTTCTAATGCGAATAGATACAACTCGGCTGGGCACTATTAACCGTCGTAAAGCGTTGAAATCCGCATACACCTGGCATTGAGACGACAAGCAGTGACGCAGTGGAGCGCCGGGACTAAATTTTCCTCGCTGATGCGTTTCATATATCACAGGTAGAGGGGGGGTTTAATCAGATACACAGACGCAAAAGAAGAAACCTTTTGAATAATTACGTCGTTAACGTATAGTCCCGGTCTAATGGGATCTATCGGATAACGACGTCCTTGGAATAATCAGGGTTATTTAGCCCCCCTCCCCCGCTTTCCTTTCCTCCATAAACCAATCTAGCTAGCCTCTCACGATCTACGTGTCTCTATAATGTCTCGAAGATGGTTATGGCTAACGAGTACTCGAGTTTACACAAGCGAACCGTGTACTGTGTAAGAGAAATGTAAATGTAAATAATGTACCCTGCTGATTAACCATTGAAGCATTTCATGAGATTCAATGCTAATTTCCTGATTATTGAAATAAAACAGCGACTAAAATGCTCAAAAGAGATAACAAGACAACCAGGGTTGACGCCCACTTGGAATTGGCAAAAACTTGTATTGGAAAATGGTAAAAAATAGCTAATTTTGTAGTATAAAAGAAGCCACTGGGTGGCCATCTGGAATCTGAATGACCCAATTTTTAGTAGGCAGATGTATGTTGGGTAGGTGTACATCCATAATTAATATCAAAGACCTGGGCCAAAAGCTGTAACAAATTTCCCACTTTTGTCTATGGACGCCGGACGAAGATCGAATGCAAGTCCCACTAAAGTCCAAAGTGGTCTAAAAATGCGTATGTAAAGGCAAATCACACAGGCGTGTATATCGAGCACACACAGGCGTGTATATCGAGCACACACAGGCGTGTCTAGAATCACCATACACCCATTTAAATCATGTTGAATTAAATACGCCGTAACAAACTGATGAGAATAGTACTGTAATAGTTGCAGAGCGACCGACTTGCAGACTGTAAACATTATGTAGACATGCAGACATCACAAGATACAGTAGCAGTACTTACAAATACATGTACTTATCACGAACACGATTGACGTCATTATTGAACTTAAAAACCTGGATTCCATGCAGCTCATTTATTCCTTATTAAAATAAGGTTGTAATTCGGTAAAAAATTTAAATAAGGTTGTGATTCGATTCGGTGAAAATCCCCACTGTAAAAATCAAAAAATCCAAGGAGTTTTACCAGGTTTTTTTTACGTTTTACCGTTGAATTCACTCGCCTCCTTTAACTATACCTACAGAAAATCGAGCTTCAATTACCAGGATATAAAATAGAACTGTATATGCATGTATCTTCCAATCGAAATATACACTTAGAATTTACACACAACATGCAAAGCCTCGAGGCCTGGTATTATATAGGAAAAAATATATCAGGTGCTGGTAATATGTATGTGCTGTTGAGAGAAATACTGCTGAACTAAACCTACAACATCAGACAGTGAACTACCCGAAAAAACCACAGACAGATGCGGAATAGGAGAGGTTTCTCGGTTCTTGCTTGGTTTAATCAGGGCAGTGGGGAGAGAAACGACACCGACGAACAAAACAGAACAGTTCCTTTATATTTACGATGTTACCGAAGACTTATGTGAAATCTGTTCGACATTAATCGTGCCGAATTTTATTTACTGCGTTATACGCGTGAGGTTATGAAAAACGTGGCATTATATCGACGCCGTGGCAGGGATTTCCAGATCTCACGGTCTTCACAAAACACGCACACGGGGCGCCATTAAAACACAACCGACACACATAGACACGATAATAAGATCAACACGAAACAACCGACGAATTTTAGAACTTAATTCAATTCGAAAACCTCTACTCTAGACTTGTTCTCTTGATACGAGAAGAGATAGTTCAGATAAGCCGATAAAAAAATCCCGAAATACGATTAGAAAAAAATCAGGCGATAAATTATTGTCCGCGGTGGCAGTTTGTCACTGTTGTTAGTGCAACAGAAATTCGTGCACGTTGCATACATATATATATGAGCATAAAATAATCCGTCGGAGCACTAATAGCCTCATCGTAACAGAACACAGCCAAGAGCAACAAGAAGTTCTCCATCAAAATATGCCTTATTAATATTTGATAAGGGCGCGATAATATACATCCAGTAACACGATCTGGTGGAAGTAACCTTGCACGGGATACAACAATTAAAAAAAAATTCGCTATAAGGCAATGATTTACGTATTTCGTCAAATTCGAATATCAACATCCACTAAACATGAAAATCTCCACGTTCGCGACTTCCATCACTAAGACAACAATACAAAACAGAAATGGAAAGTCAATTGGTGGTATTAGAGATCAAAACATTTTGAATGAACAAACTGGAGCCTTTCTTTTTGAAGCCCATTCTATTCGATTAAAGAACGAGATTTTAATTGTCAACGCGCGGGTTTAACATTTATAACAAACGACATGCGTCGTTT